>JAYXIM010022249.1:0-42081 GCA_037575425.1 Anastrepha fraterculus
TATCACTTCTCCAGCGAGTGGCACGGATAATAAATATTTGATTTATGTAACTCAATATTATTAACAAAAATTGTTTTCAAACTATAAATAATTGGATAGAAATATAAGAATATTTTAACGTTTCAATGAATCTCATAACCAATAACCATGAGTTATGAAGAATCATACATACAATATGTACAGGGTGAACGATATGAAGTGTTACCAACTTCCCACTGCTTGTATCTGTAAAACAGGTCATGACATCAACGTCAAAATTCTTCTAATGACAGTTCAATATATTGTTTACTAGCAAACCCGGCCCCTTCGCTGGGCACACTAAAATAAAATAGATATGCGTTTAGAACAGAAAATATATGATTTTCATATTATTTATTTCTTTATTCTTTGATTCAAGCGCTTTGGCAAAAGCAATATTTTGTGATTTTCGTAAAAAAAAATATTTGTCCCACGAACACATAATTTCATTCAGATTTCACATTAAATTCTCAAATGTTCGTAAGAAATTATTCACTGTTCCAAAATCACTCCAAAAAGAATTCACAAACAATGTTTACATGTTGCACTTACATTTTTTCCTTATGGCATCCAAATCAGAAAGAAATATTGACACATTGTAACTCACACTGTCAATTTGACAGTTCAGTTCCGCCCCAAGCGTTAAAAAGTAAGCGACATTATGGCTGGTTCAAAAGAACGCTGTACCCGTTGCCAGTGCTCCGAATTACAAACAAACTTTACGAAACCCATTTTCAATACTTACTTAACAATGTGCGTAAGTTTAGTTTAATTCGGTGCAAAGACACGGCGGATCCACGTTTTGGCATATATTTCGAGACCTTAGTCATCAATAGGTATGAAAAATTACCCCGCATTAAAGCGCTTATCAACAGCTTTCATTTGATACCCATATTGTACATACACAACCAAAGGTTACCCGAGTCCACGTTTTGACCTATATCTCGAGACCCTATCTACCAATAGATATCCAAGCTATACGGAAACCATCTTAAATACCTCCTTAACAATGTGTAAGTTTGGTTTAATTCGGCGCATTGCATACGGATCACGTGGCGAATTATCCCGTATTAAAGCACTTGTCAACAGCTTTCATTTGATATCCATATTGTACAAACACATTCTAGGGTCCACGTTTTGGTCTCTATCTCGAGACCCTAGTCACGGAGCGGATGGAAATACTCTGAACTAAAGCATTCACCAACAGCTTCCATTTGATACCCATATTGTACATACACATCCGAAGGTTACCCGGGTCCACGTTTTGACCTATATCTCGAGACCCTATCGTACCAATAGGTATCCAAACTATACGGAAACCATCTTCAATACCTCCTTAACAATGTGTGAAGTTTGGTTTAATTCGGTGCAAAGACACGGCGGGTCCACGTTTTGGCATATATTTCGAGACCCTAGTCATCAATAGGTATGAAAATTACCCTGCATTAAAGCACTTATCAACAGCTTTCATTTGATACCCATATTGTACATACACAACCAAAGGTTACCCGGGTCCACGTTTTGACCTATATCTCGAGACCCCAGTCACGTAGCGGCACTTATTATCGGGAAAATGTTTTAGAAGCTGCTTTAGAGCCGTGGACACGCAAACATTTTGATCGTAGACCATGGACGTTCCAACAGGACTCGGCACCGTCTCATAAAGCTCGTGTGAACCAAGAATGGTTAAAAAATCATGTTCCACACTTCATTTCGTCCACACAATGGCTTTCGAATTCGCCACACGCAAATCCGATGGACTATTCCATCTGGTCCATTTTGAAGAGCAATATGAGGACTAAAAAATATGCCAGTATGGATGCGCTGAAAGCGATTATACGACAATGGGCCAAAATACCTCAAGATCACATTTGTGCAGCATGCAACTCATTTTTTTACCGTTGGAAGGCTATAGTCAAGGCAAAAGGTGGTCATATCGAGCTAAAGTGAATATGGTATATGTTAAAATTGTATTCATTTTTGAACAATTTGTCTTTGAAATCAATAAAAACTAATTTCACACAAAAAAGTTATGGTGTTTTGAATAGGTAACACTTCATATCGTTCACCCTGTATATGTAAGTACATACTCGTATTTAAGTTCTAAGTGTATTATCTTCTCCATCCAACTTTTTTCCAAGATTGCATTAAGAACTTGATTCCTAGAAATTTGCAACACGTCCATTGAAAATTTATTCAATACGAACTACAAAATTGATTGTTTCCTTTGCTGCAGACGCTGCACGCGAAGACAGTCCACTTTCTTCAAATGAATGTTGGTTACTTCTAGTTGTAGCTGCTTGCCGCCAACGCTAATTTGTAGCGGCAAATCGCAATTCCCGGAGGATAATTAAAAATATTTCCGATACATTGTACACACGTACGAATCTATTTCCTTGTGTGAATTTTCACGTGTACGTTTCATGTGTATGTATGTATGAGCATGTGTAAGAAGTGCGCGAGGAAAACGCTATAAATTTTCAATTTATGCGGTTGAGTATTTAAGTGATTACTTGCCACGCGAGTTTCCGTTTCCAATAAAATCGTGGAAGTGAATTCTTGTAGCGATTGCGGCAGCAAACGGTAAGCGAGAGCCAGGGCAACATTAAAGGTACACACATTGAGGGCTTACTCGTAAAGAGCGATACAAGGCGGTGCCCAGCCTACAATCCTGCATTTATTCGTTCTCAATCGTTTGTTGCTCATAAATTTCGAAAAGGAAGAATATAGTGAGCAAAAACATTCACAAAGGTGTTGATTGCAGTCAGTTGTGGCGCTTTGCAGCGTGCTAGAAACCTCTATTTCCGGCGGCGGCGAATCAGGAGATGATATTCGCAGCGATAAACGTACCAATACACATGTACACATTACTTACACAGCACACACTTGGACATGAGCATGGTCATGGTGACGTATGTTGTATCTTTGTGTGTAAACGAACGAAAGGATGTACTCGCAGTTTCAGGAAGTTAGTCTTGATTGAAAGTGAAGTTGCAAAAAATGACTCCGCAGATATAATAGTGGGAACTGAAGTAAGGGTTTAAAGAAACCCATGTGCATTTCTTTAAGTTTCTAAAGAGCGCCAACTATTCACATGGTGTGCATATGCGGAGAGGTCATATGTGTGAAATGCATGCTAAAATAATAATACCAACAGTGCACTAAACTGGTTATGACCAAACATAAAATGTCTTGCAATTAATTTTAATTTCTTCATACAAACCTAGAACATAACAGTGTAATCCAGCCCCTGAACCTTTTACTTATACAATATTTATAAAATTCATTTTAAATAATTCATATAACGTCTGAAGTAAGTTTCAGTCTACGTCTCTTGGTTCTACAGATGAAATGATAAACGAGGAGAAATAGTCTTTCGAACTTGGACTTACATTACAAATCTCCTCCAGGTTTGTAAAAAAAGCAATAGTGCAGTCGCGTTATACCTTCAAATACTTTAACATTGGGACCAAGATTTGTTGAGTTTCTGCTTTAATTCGAAGACAATAGCTTAGAATTCCAACTAAAAATAGGTATGCCTTGTGGGGGCACTAAAACCAAAGGCGGGCGATGTAATTCCGAGGCCAAGAAAGGCATTTCTAGAAAAAATTATGGCCATGGAAGAAGAGGTCAGGCAAACCAGAAGTATGATTCAGTTATCCACTCAAAGATGGCAGCCCGTGTTACCGCTTGTTTACTAGCACTTGGTAGACATTTAGAACAAATATTGCCACGAAAATTGGGCGGAATTCGTTAATAAAATGTGCTTATGCTAAATAGCTCCTACAACAGTAAACATAAAGTTGGAAATTTGAATTAGAATTCTGAAGAAACATTTATCAGCATTCCATAACCTCAATTTTTACCTTCACCTCCACGTGGTATACCCGGTAGCCTAAGCAACCATAGCTGAAGACGAAATATCCACGTTCTCTCGACAGTTTTATGCTGCTACAACAACAACAATGAAGTATCTAATCGTGTGGGCTATGGCAGAATTCACGTCTGATTTGGAGGTGCAGAATTTGTGAGTATATGAAACTATCGTAGTTATACAACTGAGACCTTGAGATCCTATGTTCCACTCGGAACAAAAGGAGTTCATGACGATTAAATAGTAAAATTTACTTTGTGCAGGCTGTTAATTTTTGGAATCAAGCAAAGCGATAGACAATGGCTTTTAATATCAGCCTAACGGAAAGAAATTTAGTCTTAACACATAAAAAATGGACGTGAAGTGGGGAGCAATGTGTATACTTAACCAAACCCAGACCAAACTACCTTGGATACAAAGTAATATGTATACGAAGGGTCATTAGAATATAATAATATATTAATTTGTGTTCGAGTTATCGACTCCTCTCACCATTTCGGTAGACATATGCATGTCTACATCTGTCTCGATTTCTTTATGCTGTTACAAACAACTGTTATGTAAATATAACCAGCTTCGTACAACTAAATCAAAGCGGTAAGCCTGACTGAGCTTGACCTATCGATGACTTTAATGTTGCATATAAAAATAACATGCAATATCACTTTTTCTTCCTGCGTCCCAGTGAAAATTTGTATACTGAGTTTGCTTTGCTACTGATGACTGGTATGTTGTAAACATTTTATTGATCGAACGCGTGATGTTGTCAATGTTGAAGCTCGAATGCATCCTATTTAGTTATATCAACATCGATATTTTTTATCCTCACAATCTAAAGCAGTTTGCCAGTAACGAAATCGAAACTGGAAGTAAGCTGAGTTCAGAAGAACAGAAGTGGATGGTCTCAGAAATATTGAAACACACATATTGATAAAAGTTATAAGCGAAAATGTGAACTGCGATCACAAAACGATTCTCAATCACCTTCAGTCAATGGGATTTACCGAAAAATTGGGAATCTGGGTGCTGTGAAATCAGCGAAAATCAGTGAAATATAGTATTGACTTCTGAAAAATTTTTGATTGAAAGTCAAGGAGAATCTATTAAAGGTGGTATCGGTAAATCAGCTAATTTTTTTTTTTCTTTCGCCATGTCCATGTGGCTGTCATCCCAGAATGAAACAAGGCAGGTTCATTCTTTATTTTCTACTTTCCCAATACTTTGCTTTGACAATCAAACATACAAAACATTGTTGTTGCTCTAGTGTCACCGCCTTTAATAAGAATTATTGACTCTTTGGAATTAGCGTATAACAGTTGCGGCTCAGAACACATATAAAAAAGTAAAATTTGTCGTACAATGTGGCCGCATTCTGCAAAATAGAAGTAAATATATGCCCATGTACATATGTATGTGTGGAAATGTACATTCTGTCTAAAAATATCGGGAATTGTTCATTTAAAAAACGCGCGTTACACATAGGTATGTCTAAATTTTGTTCGCTGGAATGTTGGTACAACTGTCCTCTATAGTGTCGCAGAGTTTGAGCGTGATCTGTCATCGCAGGTGTGCTCTGCGATTTTCACTAGGGATAAAAATATCGAACAAAGAATTTGTCTTAAATTTTGTGTTTTGAACGGGATTTCGTGTGCCGAATCGTTGAAAATGTTGCAGAAAGCCTATGGCGAATGTGCTTTATCAAAAAACACGGACCACGAGTGGTCGTGGAGATTTGCCCCGATCTAGTTGTCCATCAACGTCTTCAACGAATGAAAAGTGGACAAAGTTATGAAAATAGTGCTAGAAAACCATCATTTCAATTTGAGGGAGGTAGCTCGTGACCTTACCGAGTTTCTCGAATCAATTCGCAACATTTTACACTATCAATTGGGCATGAGACCCGTGGCTGCTCGACTCGTCCCAAGAGAGATGAATTTCTGAAGACATGCTTGAGCAAGTGAATTCGGACCCACCGTTTATCCAGCGCATCATAACAGGTGATGAGACCTGGGTACATGAGTTTGACATGAACACCAGTCAACAGGCGGCTGAATGAGCCGCCAGCCGAAACCCAAAAAACCACCTCAAAGTCGGTCAAAAGTCAGTCGGTGAAAGTCATGCTACTCGCTTTCTTTGATTATCATGGTGTTGTGCAATCGGAATTCGTTCCAAATGGTTCTACGGTAAATATAGAATATTATTACGAAGTTATGCGACGTTTGAGACAGAATGTGCGCGTAGGAAACGCCCCAATTTGTGGAAAAAAACTCATGGATCTTGCAACATGATAACGCAACGTCTCACAAGGCTCACATTGTGAACACATTTTTTAACAAAAACTCGACAAATATAATATCATCGAACATCCACCGTATTCACCTGTGACTTTTTCCTTTTGCCGAAACTTAAATTGCCACTCCGCGGACGCCGATTAAAAAAATGATTTGCATATGCGTATTGCTTCGAAAGGGGCCTATTTTGAAGGCGACAAAATAAATTTTGATGATTAAACAATTGTTGGCGTTTTATTGAACGATTCCCGGTACTTTTTTGACAGAATGTATAGGTACATATTTATGAATGACATGCACAATGCTAACTTTTCTGATCGCTTTACTTTAGCGACAATTGTTCGTTTAATAATAAATTATGCAAATTCCAATCATGGTTGTGCTTATAGAGTATTTCAATTTTACCTTAATTGGAAATATTTTCAGGCATTAACGATTTTAATTGGCATTCCATTGTGCCCTCAAACGATCAACTATATAAGTATAATGCTTTGTATGTAAATATAATCGTACATGCATAAACAGAGGCATATTATGTCATTGTGTGAAATAATAAAATAAGAATCAAACGAAGTTCATAAAAAATATTTCAACGCGAAGGGTTTCACAACGCTTTTCGTTTGCCACCGACATCTTTGCTGACACAAAATTGAGCCTGTATATAAAGTTGCATTTCTATGTGCATACATACATTCGTACCTTAATCTATTAAATAACACCAACCTTTCACATTGACGGAAATAGCTCCACTGGACGTGAAAGGCAGTGGGTGAAAGTGAATGTAGCGTACATGTATGTGGGATGAATGATTATCGGGAGTCAAATAGCATGCCAATATCTCATGTCCCTGCAGGACAGCGCATGACCGCCACCCACCCTCACTCACCATAGCCAATAGCATCCTCATTATTTGAACATCTGACCAGATGTTCGTTCGGTAAGAGATGCATTTCATTACACTGTACGACATACAATTGAACCTATAAGAAAAGCAATAAGCCACTTTTTTATGAACTTATTTACTTAATATCAACCCAATAATAGAAACTATTTCCAAACAAACCTCTCCGCCTCAGTAATAAACGCTCAATTTCCCCCAAAGTTCCATAAACCGACTCTCGAAAAATGGCTATAATCAAATACATTTTCTTATGTGAAGCTGAAATTGACAACTTTGTTACAATTCCACCACAAAGTCAAACTGTTTCGTTTGTAATTATGTAATTACATTATTTTACATTAAAAATTACACTTTAATTACATAATATTACTGTTTCCAATGTTCCGTCCGCTCTTTTTTCGGTGACAAAGCTGTTAATTCTCCAGCCGATGCCGCTAATCTCTTCGCTGAGTTCTATAAGTCCACTTTTGCATCGGCCTCCGACAGTGAGAAAAATGTTTTCTTCGATAACCATCCATTGACCTCGGCAAGCTAGTATTGTCCACTGAAGATGTCTTCAGGAGGCTTTATTTAATTATATACCTACACATATAATTGGTGCGTACACCCTTTTTGGGTATTTGGCCAAGCTCCTCCTCCTATTTATGGTGTGCGTCTTGATGTTGTTCCACAAATGGAGGGACCTACAGTTTCAAGCCGACTCCGAACGGCAGATATTTTTATGAGGAGCTTTTTCATGGCAGAAATACACTCGGAGGTTTGCCATTGCCTGCCGAGGGGCGACCGCTATTAGCAAAATCTTTTTCTTAATTTTAGTGTTTCACCGAGATTCGAACCAACGTTCTCTCTGTGAATTCCGAATGGTAATCACGCACCAACCCATTCGGCTACGGCGGCCGTCAGGAGGCTTTACTTGACTTAAATCTTCTTCAAACACTGATGTTGATGGCGGTGTTATTCAAGCAGTGTGATTCTTTACTATACCCTCTGTTGTTAATCTTTAACAAATCACTAACTTGACTTTCATTTCACCCATCTCCAAGAGCGGTAATAAAAACGATATTAGTAACTACAGGCCTATTTCAAAGCTGCAAAGCTTTTTGAATGCATCATCCAGGACAAATTGTTTTTTGCTGTCAAGAACATGGTGCGTCCGGAGCAGCACAGCTTCTTTCCGGGCCGCTCAACAGTGTCTAATTTAGCTGTATTTTCGGATAATTGTATCGCGGCCTTCCAATCAGGGCACCAGCTTGATACCGTTTATACCGACTTCTCTAAGGCCTTTGATCGGTTTTCCCATATAATACTAATAAAAAAATTAGCCTGCATTGGCTTCCACTCAGCCTTTTTAAGTTGGATCTCATCTTACCTGCAGAATCGCAATTGTTTGGTCGTCGTCGACTATGTTAGGTCTCTTCCTTTCGTTGCTTGCTCTGTGGTTCCACAAGGTAGTATTCTTGGCCCGCTTCTTTTTGTTCTGTCTATCAATGATATTCACTCTTGTTTCTCGTCAGCAAGATCCCTGCAGACGACGTTAAGATTGGCGCGTACACCCTTTTTTGGGGTGTTTGGCCGAGCTCCTCCTCCTATTTGTGGTGTGCGTCTTAATGTTGTTCCACAGTTTCAAGCCGACTCCGAACGGCAGATCTTTTTATGAGGAGCTTTTTCAAGGCAGAAATATACTCGGAGGTTTGCCATTGCCTACCGAGGGGCGACCGCTATTAGAAAAATGTTTTTCTTAATATTGGTGTTTCACCGAGATTCGAACCAACGTTATGTCTGTGAATTCCGAATGGTAGTCACGCACCAACCCATTCGGCTACGGCGGCCGGCGCAGTTTCATTGGTATATAGTATACTAATTTTAGCTCGAGTTCCGAACAGACAGCCGCACTGACGGAAAGCCATGGCTAAATCCAATCCGCTCATCATTCTGGTATATATTATATATATTGATTTTGAATAAAATACAATTTTTTTTAGAAATTATTCCCATTTCTCTTTACTGTGATAATATTGGTATGGCTCAATTACGTGTGGAACAAAATATCGGCCAAATGGTCGCCGCGGCCTCGGCGGCACACCTCCATCCGATGGTCCAAATTTTCGATGACGTTGAGGCATAATTCAGGCTATATGCCGTTAATGTGCCGAATTATCTCATCCTTTAGCTCTTGAATTGTTGCTGGCTTATCAACGTACACCTTTCCTTTCAAATAATCCCAAAGAAAGAAGTCCAACGCTGTCAAATCAGATGATTTTGGCGGCCAATTGACATCGCCGCGACGTGAGATTATTCGGCCAGCAAATTTTTCGCGCAAAAGAGCCATTGTTTCGTTAGCTGTGTGACAAGTAGCACCGTCCTGTTGAAACCACATATTGTCCACATCCATATCTTCCAATTCAGGCCATAAAAAGTTCGTGATCATCTCTCGATAGCCAACACTATTCACAGTAACTTCCTGACCGGCCTCATTTTGGAAAAAATACGGCCCAATGATGCCGCCGGCCCATAAACCGCACCAAACAGTCACTCCTCGTGGGTGCAATAGTTTTTCGGCAATCACTCTTGGATTATTATTTGCCCAAATACGGCAATTCTGCTTATTGACGAATCCACTGAGGTGAGAATGTGCCTCATCTCTGAAGATGATTTTCTTCGAAAATTGGTCATTCACTGTTGCCACCATTCTGACCATTGATGGCGCTTGAAATGGTCAAGAGGCTTTAGTTCTTAAGTCAATTGCACCTTGTAAGCGTGTAAATGCATAATGTTCATCAACGACGAGCGTGAGAGGTGCAATTGTTGGGCACGACGACGAGTTGAGGTGGTCAACCACACTATCGCGAACAGCAGCAATATTTTCTGCAGTACAAGCTGTACGAGCATGCCCTGGTGTTTTCACATCTCCTACAGACCCGGTTTGCTCAAACTTTTGCACAATTTTTCCGATTATACGCACATTTGGACGATTAGATTGACCGAAAAAATCACAAAGTGCGCGATATGCATTTTGATTTGAACGCCCGTTTTCATAATAAGCCTGAATAACTTTAACGCATTGCTCGATTGTGCATCTTTCCATGGTTCAAATTGAGTTAGTCTGAAATTGAAAAATGTCAAATGAAATGCAGAAAAAAGCTTGACATGTAGGTGTGGTTCACATTCAGCATCGGCCCTTAAAATTGAACCACCCTTTATTTAAATAACATCTATTATTGGAAATCCCTTTATGTACTTATTTGTAACCCAAGTATGTAAGTACGATATATAAGTGCAAAGTATTTACTACAGACAAAATTTTTTTCGAAGATCTGTAATATCATACTAAGTGCACATAAAAATGTTTTATAATAAAGTTAACATTTATTCGGTGCTATATCTCCCGAAATTAATCACTTCGCACTTGAACAACATTGTAAAATATTGCTAATTTATTTCCAAAGCAAGTGAGTTTATTAAAAAAAAGTTTTGCGCGAAAAGAAGCCCGTGGAAAACGAGATAAATGGGATTGCCGAGCCAACACATACCTAGAAAGATTTTTTGGTCCTGATTTTTTCTATAACTATTATTTTTGACAAAACGAAAAATGACCAACATAGCAGACACATAAATGAAACCATTATTCTTAAACGGAACAGCCTATTTTTTAATGAAGCCTTAATATAATCAACTCATTTTTGTTTTTAATTTTTAGTTGAATCGTCCTTTATTTTGTTAAAAACTGCGATTTGGTAATCTTAGACTTTGTTTTCATAAAAAAATTAAACATTCTCAATGCGTCCAAAAATAAACAAAAGCTTTTTGTGGCAGTGTAATGGGTTTGTTTCGTGCGCATCATATGCAACTCCGCTCCTTACAATGGAAAGGTGAGCTGTCCATGAAAATGTAAGAGGGGTGATTGAAAACCGAGTTGACGTGAAAAGTGTCATTATGCCAGTACAAAGGATGTTGATGAATCCACGCTGCTGCACCTGGTACACAACAGCAACGTAGCTACACTGACCACTTTCTTCTGTTTGCTGCAACTGCATGCGATTTTCATTGACTCTCTTTACTATAATTAATAATGTCGTGTCAAGTGTATGGAACGTGCACCGAAACCTTAGTACTTCAACATGATTATGAGCATATTGTTTGTAATTACTTCGCAATCACAAAGGCAAAACGCTGCAAATATGTATGGATGCATGTACTATGATGGAAGCAATAAGTGGCGACTGACGCAGCTCTTTAATTGAAAGAAAAACATAAAAAGCGCTGACGGCAAATATTTAATTATATATTTTGATTGCAGTGCTTAATTAAACTTTACTTAAAAAATTAATACAAATTTATATAAAGAACGCGTATGATGATCAACTAGAGGTTGCACCGATGATATTCGATGACAAAAGGAGAAATAATTAATCCCGTAACAAGATTTTACACAAGTAGGCAATTACTTTTAGTAAAAAAATACAAAAATTAGTATTCCAAATAACGTAAATTTGTATATGAAACCGCAGAGTAGTTTCATATGTGATGAAATGTAATACCTGTTAATCTGACAGAATTCAAGTAACAAGTAGCAAGCTGTTGGCGATGTTTGAGAATCCGCTGCGATCATTAAAATTTTAATGATTAGTGCAGATCAACCGAATATTAACTAATGATTACTAAATAACGGTGGTGTTAACCACTTCAGGCTACTAATGAAATTCGTCAAGTGGTTAATATTTAGATCTGCTATACCACCAAGATGCCTAAAACTTAGCCTCGCGAAAGCCGGACAGCTAAGGAGAAGGATTCCACTTCATCCTCTAGACAGCTGCCACAAAAAGAAGTCGAAGTAATGCCGAGTCAAAAGCACTCATACCATGCAGACAATAACCTGTAAGAACCCCTACAAAATTGCAGAGATGAGGCGTTGTTAACCTTAGAAGCTCTCCCGAGCGCCTCCGACTCACACGTGGCCAGGACGATTTCGGGACCTTGGAAGTTTGTGTACTTACCCAGCACTCGCTGAATTGACGGGAAGCCAACCTTTCTATAATCAAGCGGATCATGGACCTCTCATTTTACGAGGAACTTCACAAGGGCCTCACTGGTCCCATGTCTACCTATCTCATCCGCCCAGCTATTTGCCGAGTACCGAGTGACCGAGTACCCAGGTGACCCTGATGTCGTCGAGCCCCGGGCCCTAGTTGCCGCTTGGCTGCCCCAGTTGTTACACAAGTCAGCAGCCAACTATGTAGTACGGTATACCTAGATTTACTGGAATGCAATATATTAGTTTTTCTTCGAGTTATCGTGCGCATCGACTCCTCTCATCATTTAAGAGCCCATTCACCAAGAATTCTGCGTTGCGGTAGGTCGTTCGGCTTCAATTCTTGCACCAGCTGAATTTTGTATTTTCTTCAGTTCGTACTCTACGTAAGCGTGTTGGTGGTTTGATGTCCAGATGCAGCAACAGCTCCCCAAGCCATTACATTGCCGCCACCATGATTCACTGTTGATACCAAATTCTTCGGACTCAGTGCAGTATTTTTTTTTCTTCGTCGGAGTGAGAGCAGCAACAGCTCCCCAAGCCATTACATTGCCGCCACCATGATTCACTGTTGATACCAAATTCTTCGGACTCAGTGCAGTATTTTTTTTTCTTCGTCGGAGTGTAGGCAGATGTTGCGGAACCAAATCTGTTTCAATGTAAATCATATAATTCGGAGTATTTGGCGGAAAAAACTTAATTTTTTAAGAAAGGAAGTCAACGGAGTCGTATTCGTCGACACGTAAATTTTCAGATTATTTGAAATACAGATTCGATGCCTATGAATATGTTTAAGCCAAGTTGCATTAAAACCTCAGATTTAAGTGTTTCGCATATGAGAGTTTGTATGTAACCAGCACGCCCAGATATTTATATTCGTTAACAATCTCGATATTCTCGTCGCCAAACTTCCAATTATACGTAGAAGGAATTCTGCTACACTCTCTAAGCACCATGGATTTCGGCTTTACTTGATGCATCATTTGCAAATGTTTTTTTTATTCAGTGCGCAGACACCTATCCGGTGCAAAGCAGGATAGGTCTTATGGATAATGCGGATCTGGAAATAATAATTCATGAAGGAATCAAAACATAAGAGAGTTAAAGTGCTGTTCACGATGCAGGGAATACAGAAGGCAGTGTCCGCCGAAAACTTCTACTTTTTTCTCGGCGATAATTGATAATTAAGTGGCGTCACACAGTGCGGCCGATTCCCAAAAAGCTGGCCAAAAGTCGGAGAAAAAAGTTTCTAGATAGAGTTTTTTTGTCTTTGGGTTGGATACAGTAATGCCTTGAGTAGTGAAAACCGTTCATAGCAACGTCCTGTACCCTAAGTATCCTCTGTATTTTCAGTCGCAACGTGGCCTTCGTTTGAGCATCGTATTACTGTCGATGAATAGGGAAAGTTGTACACATTTGAAAGATTTTGTAATGGAGTAAATTGAACAAAACCAAATGGAATCATCTTCGGAAGGTTAGTAAAATACGAGAAATCTTTAGTACATATCAATACCTCGACACAAAATTTTTAGCTGCAGCAATACGTAGATACATTTTTTGCAATTTGTTTTATAAAATTTGAGTTTTCAACCAAACTGTATAGTAATACAACGCCGTCACATGCTGCTTTGAAACCTATTAAAGGTTACTCAAAAAAGTAATGGTTACTGAATAAAACAAGATTCAGCTGCTACCACTTGCTCCCTTGCGACCCCGAAAACATATAAATTTACATGCATCTTGATTATGTTCTAGAATATACGCTATTTCACGTGAGGGGGTGGCCAATAGGGGTGGAAGGGGTGGATTTTCAAAATTTTAAGATCAAATTCGTAATCAGCGACCCCGAAAACATATAAATTAACATGCATCTTGATTATGTTCTAGAATATACGCTATTTCACGTGAGGGGGTGGCCAATAGGGGTGGAAGGGGGTGGATTTTCAAAATTTTAAGATCAAATTCGTAATCAGCGACCCCGACAACCCCCGAGTAAGAAATTTTGAATCAATTACTTAATTTTTTGAGTTTTGGCCAGCTTTTCGGGAATCGGCCGCACTGTCCGTCAGTACAGAAAATAAACAAACCTTTGTGTGCTAATGTATGCACGTTAAAATTTATGCCCTCATGCTTCCTTATACCATTCATGGTTTTCCACTCGCTTTCGTTTATTCTTCCTCTTTTTTCATTTGCTTATTTTCTGTACTGATGTCACGGCCGTTGGGAAGGCGCAATCTTGTATTCTATCATTCTTGGGTTTTGCTGGTTGTGCGAGTATTCGTATATCCTACGATTTTGTAATACAGGTTTATAAAGCGTTTTTCAGTAAGAGCGCTTCAACTTTTTTTTTTAATAAAACACAAACGGTTTGACTTTTTTAACTAATTTTTTTTTTATTATCGAGTTTGAACATATACATTTAAGTATGAAATTCGATTTCTTTTGCATGACCACCGCGTGCACGTTTTACGAAGTCCAATCGTTGAACCCAATTTTCGACCACTCTTTTGCATAAATCGGCAATTTCGCGTTCAATATTGGCTCTGAGCTCACAAATCGTCGCCGGCTTGTTACTGTAGACCAATGACTCCACATAACCCCAAAGAAAATAGTCTAGAGACGTCAAATCACATGAGCCCGGCGGCCATTCGACCGGTCCATTTCTGGAAATAATGCGCTCATCGAACTTACTCTTCAACAAATCAATTGTAGCGTGTGCTGTGTGGCTTGTGGCCCCGTCCTGTTGAAACCACATGTCGTCTAAGTCCATACCATTCAATTGCGGCCAAAAATAATCGTTTATCATGTCGCGTCGTTGCTCAAGTGTGTATCGTTCCATGATGAAAAATGTATACTAATGAAGTTTACAAATGACAAGCGAAAAATAAAAAATATTGCGTCGTTCGCCCTCCCTATCGGAAAAAAGTAGAAGCGCACCTATTGAAAAACGCTATAGTTAGAAAAGAGAACATAGACCGGATTTAAAGCTCGATCCCGACGAATAACATATTCGCCGAGGTGGTCGCTTCTTAATACCTTAGCGTCAAAGACCCGAAGCCTAATTCGAAGGCCGGGTAGACGCACAGAAATGAGTCCGCCGTCTCATTCTCTTCTTCACATGCTGAGCAGAGTGCACTGTCTGAGAATGTCATAGAAAGTGGCGCGTCATCAATCCAACCAGCCTCCTACAGTCTCCTCTGCTTAGTAACAGGAGGTCTCCGCGATTCTTACGTGTCCCGGGACCAATGTTAGTATCAGGATATTATGTCTGCCGACATAGTTCAGCCTGGATTTACAGGACTCAACTGCCCTTGAAGTGGTTGGGGGCTGTCTAACGCCATGAGTGCAGCTTTGCTATCGCTGCAGACACATAAAGATCTGCCTCTGCATCTGTTTTCCACAACGAAGTTCACTGCTTCTTGAATAGCATACACCTCCGCGTGAATAATAATCCACCTATTGCAAGTAGTTAACGGACATTCGATAATCTTAAACACATTTTAAACTTGAGAAGCTATATTACCACAATGGTGAGAACTTTGCAAGGACAGTTCGAAAATGGTTACTCATGGCTACCAAGATTATGCAACTTCAAGGCTGTAAATTAACTGAACAAGTCAAATTATTTTTTTTTTTTTATTAATTTCTCTTGATATTGAGGCTGATTACTTCGAATAGCCAACTAAAACTTACACCGGAATGCCTACCTTTCTAGCTTTGCAACTGAATGCCTGCAAAGAATTTTTAAAGAAGGTGTAGCTCCCGGCCTATTCCGATACAAAGCTCGTCTAGGAAAACTAATTATTTCTAATTAGTTTTAGAAGAATAAGGAAGCTAACAGCCTTTAGACCTTAACAAGCCTAATCATATAAGTGGTCAAAGTGCATTGAGCGCTTCAATTTATTTCTACGAAGGTACGAGGGCGGGTCAATGAGTCAATGACTTTTTGTATTTCTGACCTCTTTACTGAAAAAGAAATACTGCTCCTGTCAACAGGAATCTGTCAGTTGACTCCTGTCAAAATTTGAACGTGCTGCGTCAGTTAGTCGACCACAAACGCAATCGTGTAACAACTTCACTGGAAGGTTTGGCTTTGTTTATTCGCAATATGGAGGAGTTTTTGCGCCGTTTTGTAACCGTGGGGACGAAACATGGATCCATCACCACACACCAGAGACCAAACAACAGTCGAAACAGTGGGTTTCTAAGGGTTGAATCAGCTTAATAAGCACATGAAATTCAATTTTTTCCATTTTCTCCTCAAATTACTGGGTAGTCTGATAAAGGTAGCTGTAAAACACAAACTAACTGACGCAGCACGTTCAAATTTTGACAGGAGTCAACTGACAGATGCCTGTTGACAGGAGCAGTATTTCTTATTCTTAATAAGCACACGAAATTCAGTTTTTTCCATTTTCTTCTCAAATTACTGGGTAGTCTGATAAAGGTAGCTGTAAAACACAAACTAACTGACGCAGCACGTTCAAATTTTGACAGGAGTCAACTGACAGATTCCTGTTGACAGGGGCAGTATTTCTTTTTCAGTAAAGAGGTCAGAAATACAAAAAGTCACGGACTTATTGACCCGCCCTCGTAGTTTTTCTTACGTTAGCCACTACTTATCATTAGATAAGTGGAGAATTCCAAGATCCTTTCTCAATATTACATGAACAATAGTTTTTGGAAGTCCCAGGACAGCCGCTTTCTTGCACACGGACAGACGTGAGTTATTGTGCGACAAATTCAATATTTTCATTTGCCTTCGGTTTCCCGCTTGGTCACGAATCCTGTTTTTTTTTTAATACATGAAATTTAATATCTTTTACTATTTAAGGCGTAACAAAGTACGCCGTGTATTTGCTAGTTCAAAATTCCATTACTTATGCATTTCAAAACTGCTTTTTGTGAACCCCGCAATTCTGCAGAACTACTTTCTCCTGCCTTTGGAGGAAATTTCAAATACTCGTACATACATACATTTTATTTTTCTAAGTGCTTGTAGTGCTTTTCTTGTCCGCATTTCTAAATACATACATATATATGTATTTAGCAAATATTTATCTAGCACTTTAAGACTACACTATAATGCTCATTGTGTTGTTGCACACGAGAAGATTTAATCTCAGTTCATAGATACAATTTAAAGTAAATGTGTAAATGAAAACAAACATTTTATGAAAAAATAATCACTACTATTGCATTGTACGCAATGTTGGAACGCTTTCGAATTTTTACTTGAATGCATTTTTAATAAAAGCTACGAAACCACAATTCAAACAAATAAGCAGTAAGTAACAGTATGATGCATCAATACTTATTGGCCATCAGATATGAAAAGGAGTCAAATGAACCCCGACGCTCTTTCTAGTGTTAAGCTAAAGTATGCTTGATTGTCATTTTGTTGTAACAGTCTCTATATTACTACTGCAAAAACCAGTGGTTTGGGATCCACTGATCTGAGATTACTTGCAGCCTTCCACGTGCCCATTACCCATATGAAAATTAGTGCATGCCTTGTTTCTTTTTCATGCCTTGAATTTTAAGTGAATTGAAACTTTAAAATCTTTAAAACTAATACAAATAATGTGTCCTTCGTATGCTCTTAGTGTCTTACTTAATACAATATTTACTATTCAGTTTGCAATGCAGACGTGTGCAGATTTGTGTGTGCCTACCTACACATACAGACACAGTCTTTCTAAGAATATGCTTATATAATATAATATAAAGTTGTATATCCGTATGTACGTCTATTTGCATAACATTTCGTGTTTAATGTGAGCGTGTATGCGTAAGCTTCGTACTGCATTGTGAATATGAGAATCAAGTTACAATAACAATGACAATGTTGAATGCTACGAGTAGTGATGAGTCTTATAAGCGTTTGTATCTGAGTTCGCATTGTAATAGTTTTATTACCCAAATAATTTTATTTCGTCACTATAATTCTCTACCTAAAAATGTTTCTCATTGTTAGACGAGCTGAATTTACATAATGTTGGTTTGGATCTCCAAATATTCCAAATTATGTAACTATCGAGTGAATTTTCTTATAAGTACTGCAGAAAACCTTCTAACTGTTTCAGTGATATTTTCATAAATGTCTTTCTAAACCCACTGTAAGCATGTAAAAACGAATTGTCTGCAATGATAAGTCTTCAAGTGTATTTTCAAAAGCGGCATAAACTATTACATCCCTGCATTACTGGAGCAATATGAAGGCGCACAACATAATTTGGAAGCCGAAGTCAATTTATGTACATATATTATATGGATGCAGGATTCAAAAATAATTGCCTATATAAGCCCCGCATGATGGAACGATTACTTTTATCAAAGGAGAGTTAAATTATTTACAGTTTCGGCACAAAAAATCTCACCAATTGTAATTTCGATGTTATGTTTCAACTCTTGGACTTTTTCATGATGGTTAGCTTAAGGTTAGCCGGTGGTCTAGAAATTTCAAAAAATCGATTTTTTGTTTTTTTGATATTTTGAAAGTATAGTATCATAAGAATATCCTGTGAAATTTCATACGGAAATTCCCAATATTATAGCTTCTACAGCCCATTAACTAGGTAGATCCGCGCGCTCCTGTACCTCAAACTTTAAACTCATTTATCTCGAAATTACTTTTTTTGGCCTGGTGTGGTCAAATAAAAAAACTGTTCAACCGAATCATCTGAAATTTTAATATGTTTTTCACGACGTCAATAGCTATCGCCCGTACTAGAATCATATTGTTATTTCAATTATTTCGTATTTTTTGATTAAAAAACTGATTTTAGAGTGTTAAATTCCAAGCCGCGCCATTTTGTCAAGTGTTTTATTTTTATTTTCTTGTTCTAGTACGGGACCTAGCTACAGTCATACTGATTAATAATTTTTTTGGTTTTTGTGTTTCAGATAAATAGAAGAGCGAAAATGGACACCACCGTCAAGGTCCAATTTTTCGGGAGGGTCAACTTCAACGCCATTTTTAAAACTATTAAAATTAAAAACAAAAATTTTTTTTTGCACTTTTGTATGTAAAAATATTTAAATAAAAAGCCTAAAAAATTTAAACATCGTTTTTCATTTTTTCATTGTAAAATGCCATTTCGGCTTATTTTTCAATTTTGGTTTTCACAAACTAAATTTTGATAAATCAGGGATGTTATTTTATGTCAATGTCAAACAAATCAATCAATTCAAAGTTTAAATTCCAAGCACTAAATGGACCATCGTAAATTCTGAAATAAGAACATTTAATATCTTTTGTTCACATTTAGCAGTGAAGAGAATACAAAAGTTAACCCATTTCTATGAACTATTAAGTAAAATGAAGGGCTACATTAAAAACCCCTTGTTTCTATGATGTGGGCGCTGGTAGATTCTTCGCATTCTTTTCAAAATCTAAGCTATGCTGATAATTCCAAATCTTTAGCTCCAGGAAAATCGGTTGGAAAACTTTTACCGAACAAGCAAGAACAAAGGCGACCTATTAGAAATGTTAACAACTGTTTTTTTCCAACTTCTTGAATGCTGTTATTCAAACTGGCCTGACTGAAACTATATAAAAAAATATTTCTAAAAAGTCAAAGCAGACAATAAACGGTAACAAAAGCTATAAAAACATCACTAACACTCCATTATCGTATGTATATATGAGTATGGATATAACTAAATGTGTACCCATTGCGTGCAGTGGTATGAATGCGTGTATATGTATATATGAAATCTAAAATGTTAAATTGTGATAAAAGCGAGTGAAGTGAGCGCAAAGTCAAGTAAATGGGAGCGAGAATGTCGTAAGTTATCAGCTTCGCTTTAAGTATTTACACTGCCTATCCTTAGAAAGCCTTTTGAGACATCATTTGCTAATACTTTTAAGTAATAGCATTCGCAATGGCAGCAGCATTGCCAACAACACCAACAATGTCAATAGCATCTGCTGTCGTTCGAGTTTAGAAAGACAGACACACTGAACAGCAAAGTTACAACAATAAGATGATCACAAGTAGATGAACTTTCTTTTCAAAAGACAAACAAACCAACAAGAAGACGCTAAGAGAGTTAAATAAAAAGTACGAAGCAAATATAGCTGCTTTTGTGCGTATCTTAATAAAACAAATAACCAAATCACAAAAGGATACAGCAAATAAAACACTACTTCATTTTCCACGCATAACTCCTCCAACCAGTCAACCGGCTCAGCTTATGGCACCGATTTGCTTACGCCGAGCCTTTCAATGTGTAACGTAACAATGCAAATTTGGATCTGAACTTTTATGACTACATACATATGCACACATTTAGCTCACTACTATAGAAGTTGAAAAAAAAATTACACTACCAAAAACTTTTCGTACGTAAAAGTTCGCATGACAGTCCACAACAATTAGTCTTTGTCTGTATTGTAATTTTGTTCGCATAACGGTTGTATGCAAAAGCATAAATTAGTCATGATAGATCAAGATATATATGTATGTACTTACATATACTCGTATATACCAGAATGGTCAGAAAGAGAAGAAAATCCGATTTAGACTTAAGAAACTTAGTACTTGAAAATGGGCGGAACCGGTCAATAATCACACCCACTTGCCGTGTTGCCATAATTCTTAAAAACGAAAAAAGTGATATCTCTGCTGCTCGTATAAATGAAGAAAAAATTCTCAAATTTGATACAATTGATAAATTCGACATAAATATAATTGAATTCGGATGAAAACCACGCCCACTTCTTTTATGTTAAGACCTTATATGCAATACTTCGCTATCGCCACCTACGTATGCTTGCAATGTGCTTTCATTCTGAAACCAAAATACAGTTTTTGTGACACTACTACGCGGAAAAAGTGTCAATAAGTAAATGCGCTTTTCAATGAATTTAATAATTCTTTGGCCACTTTTTGCGGTAAATTTTTGAGAGAAAATACATATGTCCAATACTGGTCCAACTCTAAAAGAAGACGATTTTCCTATAGCTTCAAAAGAAATAATTGCACACATTGAAATGCACCTCATATTATTTTTTAAAACAAATTAATATAATAATATATAAATATATTAAGAAAAATTTATGAAATAAAGCACATTGTGAAAATATACCATCTTAACCAAAAGATTCCCGGAATATATTCAGAAAATTTAAAACACAAATTTATGCCCTAAAGTGATATTAGCGCCTTCAAAGAACTCCCCGTGAACTACAACAAACCTATGCCAACTTTTGATCCAGCCCTTGAAACATTTCTGGAACTCTATAGTATTTTTGGTAAAGCCACCAAAGAAGTCTTACATTTTTCCATTACTTTCCGCTGTTAAAACGAGTTCCCAAGAGTGGTTTTTTACTCGATCAAGCGGGAAAAATTTAAAACGCAGGGAGCCAATCAGGTGAACTCGATTTCTGTTGGATGGCATTCGTTTCGTTCTTGGTCAAAAATTCACGAATACTGATGGCTCTGGCTACGGTACGGTATAATGCTTCAAAATCGACGAGTTGTTTCAACACAAATCCTTAATTTTTTTGTGAATTGATTCACGTAAACTTCTCTTAAATGACACAAATCCTTAATTTTTTTGTGAATTGATTCCGTAAACTTCCCAAATCTCATTATCTATCCGACTTTCTGGCAAAAATTTGTGGTGTAAAATATCGTTGTAATCGGAGCTCTCCCCTAAGTCGTCTGATTTCTGGATTGCGTGTTGTACTCATACATCCACGTCTCGTCTCTACTAATGATGCGTTTGATGAATGTTGGGTTGGATTGAGCCTATAAGTAATGTTCAAATCCTCCGCCAGCTGTCTCATGGTTAATTTGCCGCTTTGATCAACTTATTAGTGTTTTCAACGGTTTTTAATGTCGGCGGCCTGCCCCTTCGTTCGGCATCCTCGATGGACTCACGATCTCTTCTGATGCGTTTGTGGCACTCTTAAACAGCTGTTTTCTTTATAGTATCATTCCCTTCGTTTTTCGCACCATTGAATCCATTTTATACACAAAATTCAATACAAACTCGTTGTTGCGAATTCAAATCGATTTTTAAAACTAAAAAAAATCGAAAGCAGAGGTAGATTTACTCAAGATGGCGTAACTTTTACAAATGTCAAGAAAGGACGATACAATTTTGGTGGGGATGTTAATCACAGATGTGGCAATCTACCAAAAAACAACAACAGAACTCAAATCAGTTGATTTAGAATGTAATCTGGCGGTTGCTTCGGGAACATTTTAATCAAGGAAATAAAATCATGCTTTATTAATTAGGTGAATTCAACCATTGCTACCATGTATTAATTAATTCAAGATATAATTTAATGATATTTGTAATGTTAAAATGTTTTGTTATTAATGCTTTGAGGTTCTTCGACAAGGTATAAGTGCTCTTCTTGTAATTTCGATGCTTTCTTCCAAGTTCTTCTGCGAAGTCGACTTAATGTGTTAGTATTAAGTCCCTATGGTGGAAGAGAGTAGTCGTATTGGATAGCAGTATTTCTACAAATAATAATAAGGAAAGATAAAGAGATGTATTGAAAAAAGCTCGTGCAGTCTTGGCTATCTGGATGGTCCGCGATTTTTCCCATTCTTTTGGATTTAATTGTTGTATTATATTTTCTTTATTGCAGAAATGGATCTTTTAATAGGAATGTGCGGCTATAGATAATTCGGTTAAGACATTTTTTTAATGATTTACAATATAGTACAATTAGTCTTTTCCTGTTGTCAGTTATATGTCTTATTGGCATTGTTGTTTTAATGGGAGCTTGACTTAAACTCCTGAGTAGAGCTTCAAATAGGTTTTTAAACATTGCTCATCTAATCGTTTGTGCTCTGATTTCATTTTTCGTGTTGCTAATTCTGGTCCTATTAGCTAGACAGGTGACCAATATGTTTGCCATCTTCGTTATAATCGTCGTTTTTGTACTCCGACCTCTTCAATTCCGTTATTAATAATTGACTTAGATTTGCTGTCATATTGTATTGCTGTTAGTCCGGCAGCCAGGGGTCGATTTTGGACTGCGTTTTTATACCGTTAAATTCTTAACTATACTTGTAATTTAGCTTTTATGAATAACGAAAGTGAACGTCAGCTGGCGCACCCGCGGTGGGTGTGATTGTGGGAGGGTACGTAACGTGTCGTGTAAAAATAAAAAAAATATAAATAAACAATACTTGTTTACAAAAAATATAAGGAGATTTCCCATAACCAGGAGAAAAGTAAATTTGTAAACCTCGGTTAGAAAGTGTTAATTGCAAGAAGTTGCGAACTGTTATTGGTGAGCCTCTCAAAGTTTAGTTCTAACTCACCACATCGCCAGCCAGAAATGGTGTTTTATAACTACTTATGCATTTTTCAGGGGAAGTTTATATACATATGTACACACTATGCATTGATAATAAAAAACTGCTTGTCAAACAAAATGGTACCCCAATGTACCACAATGTGGTGCAAAAAATGTCTTTGGATGACAGTACATTCTCTCTAATGCATTCTCACATTTTTTCACTTTGAGCAAAAACAAATCATTGGAAAATACTTGAGTGCTTTCTCGGCTATTAGCATAAATCACAGTATATTCATTTTAGCCATTGTTTTCATGCGCAAGGTTGATTTCCATATTTCCATGTAATGTGTACGCTACCAAGGTTTACTACGCAACCCTTCGCATACCAATAAACGTATGCGTGTATAAACAATGTCAGTGTGTGTGCATTTACGAATTTGCCTGTTTGCATTCTACACATGCATGCTCGTATGAGTTTAATGTACATCCATTTGCATCTGGAATCTCGTCACAAATGATTCAATGCACTAAGCATTAGCGCTTCGAATGTCATAACAAAGGCGGCATACCATTCCATTGATGGCAACACTAGACTTCTTGAAGCTCCTGAATTCGAAAGCTCGCGTTTGGTGAATGGCAAAAAGCAGCCACGACATTGGCAACAGCAGCTGCAATTGTTGTCAGCTTAATATGACTGTCAAGTAACTCAAGCTTACAATCTGCATTTTCATGTGTATGTGCAGCACGAGTATGTTCGTATGTGTGTTGGCGTACATGCACCTACAAGTAGCAAGTGCAGTCGCAACGCATATGCAAATGCAGCAAGCAACAAGCAGCTGACAGCAAAAACTATAAAAGAAGCACTTTGGCTTATAAAAAAATTGAAATACTTAGATTTTCCTTTACTTTCCTAGATTTTCCCTGATTATCCTCACACTCACTAGCACATTAAGCCCTCATATCTTGCACTCCATTTACTGTTGACTTATGCACTTAATTTACAATTCAAGTTGAGGTGCCAGAACATAATAGAGAATGCACGAAATTACTTATAGATAATGCATATATCAGTAGATGTATGCATACATATTTAAGTATATGCATATTTATGGCATGATTTTCTTTATAGTCTTTTCTTAATAATAGTTAAATAGGCAATAAACTACTTGTATGCATTGAAGAAACACATAGGGGCGTTGACGTACATACATATCTGTTTTAAAAGCACAGTTAAAGCGATGTTAATCTCTAATCAATGATTGTTAACAAACATCGTAAAATCTCGGAGAACATCATTCATTCAATTTGTAATAATTGTTTAAATTTAATATTTTGTATAGCTCAAATTTACTTTACTTAACTATACAATAAGTAGTTGCAGTTAAAAACTTAACTCTGGAAATGTGGTACGGTAGTTTTGAAGTGAACAAAATAAAAATACGTATCGAAGGCTAAATTCGGTACAGACCGAGCTTTATATACCCGCGCACAATTTAGTAAATCTTAATGTGAGCTGGCTTTTAACTTTAGGAATCCAACAAATTCATACAGATGGTAGATAGGTAGATGTACGTTTTTTGCTGCACAGAGGCGTGTGCGTAGTTTGGCTGCAACAAGGTAATGATCCGAGTCTATGTTGGGTCCTTGGATCGTACGCACATCTAATACACTAGAAGCGTGTCTTCCATCTATCACAACATGTCCGTTACCGGATGTTTCTTTGTGCAGGCTGAATTTTCCGATTGTAAGACCAAAAATTCCCTCCTTGCCCACCCTGGCGTTTAAGTCGCCAAGCACGATTTTTATGTCATGGCGGGGGCAGTGCTCATAGGAACGTTCTCTTTAAGTGGTGGGTCCCAAACCCTGCGCACAACCAGCTATCCTGGAATGATTCGCCTTCTCACGTTAGCTCAGTCCCGAACGAGTGTTCGGAAGCTACCCAGAGGATACGTGGGCTAATCCCGGACGTTGTGAGCTGCTTGAACCATAGGTATGCAGATCGTCCTGGCCACTTGTGTGGACTTTTTCACATGGAACCATCCTCCTTTCATAACTATGGGCACAAATATAGACTACAGACCTGCAATGCTAAAATATTTTTTATATGTATTGTAGTTGTAATATTGTGAATCGCTTTTATTAAGGCAAGCAGTTTGGATGCATTTCTCATCCAGTGATCCGATACAATTGGGCAATCCAGTCTTTTTTTCATATACATACTTACTCAATTTGTATCCAGCCCGTCATTGTGCTGTTACGCTGTTGTGCTTACATCGCTAAAAACAATGCAAAGCTTTCACAATAAATTAAGGTCTATGGAGGTTGGCCAATGGGAGATTGAATGTGTATTATGTCTTTAAGGGGGTTTCTTGGACTGCATCGGCTGTCACCACTTGGTACTACGGGGGACCGTTATTACTGCGTTTGCCACTGTTGCCCTGCTGCCGCTATCGCCGCCTTCACCGGCGCTTTTCCACACTAACGTTATTTTCTTTTTCATAATGATGTCGCATTTATTCAGCCCTATACCAGGGCTATAAAGTGTTTGTTTCCTTTTCTCAAGCCATGCGAATATGTGGCATTTTCTACCCTCTGCGAAAAGTGAGCGTGAGCTTTCGGAGTCGGCTTAAAACCGTAGGTAACTCCATTTGTGAAACAATATCAAGACACACGCAACAATTAGGAGGAGAAACCCAGGCAAACACCCAAAAAGGGTGTACACGCCAATTATGTATTTACATATTTATAAGCTAAGACCCTTCCGCAAAATTTTCCAAGTAGTGGGAGAATAAAGGCCAACAAGTTAAGAATGACGACAGATCTGGTTTTTTTTTTCAAAGTAAATTTATGTAATTTGGAAGTGTTGTTATGTATGCTTAACGAGCAGAAATGTCAAGACAGTTTGCCATTTTCAGCTGTCAAACCATACATAGGTAGATAGTTCTCATGCAGCAAAAAAAACATCTGATATAAGACCTAGATATTAGCTACCTGATGAATTTTATCATCAACTTGAAGTCTATCCCACTCACCTCAAGTTTTGTCGTGTGCAAAGAATCTTACAACAATTGTGCTTCATCGGCGCACATAGTTACATTTTAATTCTTCAATAATTTCGTTGAGGCTGGGAGCGAGGATAGCTCTGCCAGATAGAGGGTAGATTTCCGTCTCTTAAATTTGAGATTGATAAAAGGTTTGCCGGGGTCGGTTGATGTCGTTTAACGCTTTGAACTATCTCTGAAATTATGACTTCTTATTTTAATTTTATTATATTATCTTAATACAATCTTGAGCTTTAAACAAAATTATGAAACACATTTTTTCGAGTGGAATTTTACAATAAATAATTTTAGCCCCGATTTAAATTACCATTACATTTTATAACAAGGTGCAAGTTTGAAGTTGCTGATAAACCCCGTTGAGTTTTTATAATCTTTTTTGTTAGAAAATCAGTTATAGTTTTAAAAAAATAAAAAGCATGCAAAAAATTAGAAGCAAAAAGGTTGATGTGCCATCATGTTTCGTGTTGTCTGTATTAACCTTTTATTATTACTATTTTGGTTTATTTTCTAAATCATAAATTTCCTATTTCTTTCAAGTGATAAACGCAGCGGCTGCCTACGCTGCAGAAATATATGTATAAGCAACAAGCCGGAACAAATACAATTTCTCGGCCATGAAGTTGACAGCTTAATTAAAATGTAATTGAAATTTCTCTGCTGTGACTCGCTCAGCACGAGGTTTAGGCCGCACTATATACGTACTACATTTAAAAAGATACACAATATACATACATTTGTTTGCATCTCCCAACAGATTGTGTAAAATCTAGCAAAATTGGGTAATGAGAGTTATGGAAAATCAAAAACCAGAAGAAAAGTGAAGTGCGAAGAGTTATCCATTTTCATATATCCAGCTAGCACATTTAATTGTTCGACTTTGCCGAAAATCAGTTATGCAACCGCACTTTGCATCTGACAATTTTATTCATACGTAGATGTGCATAGAAACACCATTACATTGAAAACGTCAATTGTACGCTTCTATGCGTTTATGTGCATATGTAATGGTCACCGATGTCCTGGCAAAACGAGTCATAATTAACGGCACTCGTATTAGCACTAGAATGCATCCTTCCAAATCAGATCCTTTCTGAGGCTGAATGCCGATGAGAAGAAGAGGTAGATATAGATTAATATTCCTTCATTAGGAAACCGGAGTATGCTGAGGAGGGTAGTTCATAACCACGGTACACCTACAACAGCTGATATTATACTTAAAGTATATACATATATACAATTTGCGCTTACATCCTTTTAGGTGTTTAGCCGAGTTCCTCCTCCTATTTGTGGCGAGCGTCTTGATGTTGTTCCACAGCTGCTGTTATTCAGTGAAGCGATTCCGTTACCTTTTTTGATTAGCTAAGAGCATTGCTTTATTCATTTGAATTATATATACATACGTACATGGTTCTATTCCGATATGGTGAGTTTTTTCTCTTGATTCCTACAAATTACCTACCAAAACTGATTTGGTACGGCGTTCCGTAAAGGTTAGGAAGTTTATTCCCAACCTCATGCGGTGGAAACTGTGTTAACAGCTTAGTCACACTACAAAATGCAAAAATCATCCATTATGTATGGGTCCACATCAACGAGAGTATTGCACTCGTATTATTTGAGCAAACTATTCCAGGCAACTTTCTTTATGCTCTTCAACTTTCGCACATTTATCACCATATACCCAAGAAACACATTGCAGCACTTTCCCATTGACTTCAAAACAGCCATCAATTGGGAAAAGATAGTTGACACTAAAATATACAACTTTGTTAAAAGTTTCTTAGGAATTTGAAAATTTAATTTCGCTCAACTTAAAACAAATTAATAGTTTTAATATTGGTTTGTACAAAATATTAGATTTAGTCCGCTCAAATGCCTCAGAATACCAGGAAGAGCGGTGAATGGTCAAAAGGATCTTGCAAACGAAAAAAAGAGAGTCACTAAAAGATCAGATCCGAGAAACCGAAATTCGCTCTTAAGCCTTCAGATGCTAAAAAAATTTATCGACATATTAAGGAACAGAACTCCGCCTTCATACCGAGATTGAATATTTGTCTCGATACAGGTGGTATGATGCTACTAGAAGAAGAAAAATCCTCCGCAGGTGGCAGAAACACTTCTCCAAGTTGCTTAGTAACGATATTCACTCACATGGCAATCCCAATCTAAAATTTAACAGAGCCTTACTATGCGGCAAAATTAGATATTGTGGCGATACAAAAACTAAAGCAGTGAAGACGGTGCTGAGATATGACGTCCCGACTGCAGTGTTGGCTCTAACAAAAATAGAGGGGTAAATTTGGAAATACGGGAACGGCACTTCCGAACTGACATAAAAAGGAGATAAATGTGACTTCACAACTACAGGGGTATACCTCTTCTAGGCTCTGCGAACAAATGTACTTGTCGACAAAATTAATCCGGTGGCAGCGAATATTCTAAGCGAGTATCAATACAGATTTAATGTGCGTAATTTTTGTAAAATTCCATGAGCAGGGACTCGATATTCACTGTCTTTTTATAGAGCTACCCTTAACTAGCTATATACGAGTATATACATGGTAGAAATACACTCGGAGATTTGCCATTGCCTGCCGAGGGTCTCTTATATTGACCAATTTAAGCTTATTTATTTAATATTTAAACTTTATGGACAAAGCTTACGCCGACTTTGTTAATATGGATCTCAAATATTTAATTGCATCCCTTCATGAAATTATCAATACTTTTTCATCCATTCGGTAAGTCTATGCAGTATTACATGAGCAAAACCTTTTTCTTACCATTTTAGTAGCTTTGAACCCTTAATTGGATCTCTTATTTAGAATGGGAGGATATGTATGCTTTTAACTCTGAACGGATTTCATACGCAAAAGCTCTCGTTATCTGTTAATGTGGTTAAATTAATTATGTTTCATAGTGAGGAATAACCCCAAAATTAAGTTTTACTCTTATTATTATTATAAGAAAGAGATTAAGCACTGTGACCTGAAATTTCTATTGTGTCCCTTCTTACAGGTATTAACCCGTATTTTCTATTTTTAATCCTCATTTTCTGTGGAGCACTGAATTTACTGAAAGAAGCAAGAAACGATTACGAATTTGGCAAAATGCGCTAAAAACGCGCTCAAACTCCACTTTTAAGTATGGCAGTGAAGAGAGCAGAATTGCCAAGTTTACCACATTTTGAAATAGACTCAGACCAGCTGAGTCTTTAAACGTCTTTACTTGAACCCATTTTAGTGCATCTAAATTTGTATATTTTTGTAAATTCAGTGCTACACACCTTTAAATATTACAAATTATTAATTGCTTTTAACTCTCTATGAGTTATGCATGTAGATAGAATTAAGCTAAAAAAATCACTAACACTTTTTTTTATTTTTGCCAGAAAGCACTTAGTTTAGTGTTTAAAGCACTAAGTTGGCAACTACGAATGAAGACGCTTCAGAATATTTCATGTTATATGAAATCTTGCATTTAACTAGTGCGACCTGAGTGGGGAGAAAATGTGTTCTCCAGATTATTCATCTCTATGCCGAAATAACGCTGGTAGTGAGTTTTTACTAGTTCCGTATCACCAACGCCAAGGTTGCAAGTAAGCTAGAGTGCATATATTGTGTATTCTAGTTACATTAAGTTTTTGTATTTTTCCGTGTTTTTGTCCCGATTTTTTTACAAACAAAACATCAGCACCAGTGCAAATAAGTTGTGGCACACATAATGCTTTTTTAAGTGTAAACGTACTCAAAACATTTCCATGCGCAGGCACTAATTGTACAGTTAAGTTATACCGGTTTATATACCTGAATATACTCGTGGATACAGCTTCCACAATTTTTACATTTTTGGTTTTTATTTCAATGGGCCACTGTAGACAAATGTGTTGGCCGTGACTAATATTCTGCAGGGTTCACCCCCGCGGGCGTGAAATATCAAATGGTAGAAAATGTTTTTTTTATACGGTCGTCCTTTGGCAGGCAATGACACCAATGTATTTCTGCCAAGCAAAAACTCCCCCATACCAAACCATCACCCGCTCGGAGGCGGCCTAATGGTATAGATCGATTCGTTTGTGGAACAACATCAAGACGCACGCCACAAATAAAGGAGGAGCACGACCAAACACACAAAAAGGGTGTACGCGCCAATTATATATATAATTCAGAAAGAATGCCCCATATATATATGTATATACGAGGTTTGTTAAAAAAATAAAGCGAGTTTCCAAATTTCGCGGGCTGCGTACATTGCACTTTCGATTATTATTATTTTTTTATGTTAGTACACTCGTCTCGAAGATATGTTCACGGTGTGAAGAAAATTCTTATGCAGAATGGTCGAATCACAATCAGAGAAGTTGCTGAGGATGCCGGCATATCGGTTGGCTCATACCATGCAATCTTTTCGGAAATTTTGGGCATGAACGAGTGAGAGCGAAGTTCGTTCCAAACTGGCTGAATTTTGACCAAAAATAACGGAATTGGAATTGTTTAATGGCATCAACGTTGATCCAGATTTGCTTAAAAGGCTTAGAACTGTTTCAAGGATTGGAAAAAACGCTGGCACAAGTGTATTATATCTGATGGGGACTACTTTGAAAGAGATAAAATAAAAATTGATGCATAAATAAACATTTTTTGAGAAAAATGAAAATTCACCTTATTTTTTGAACACACCTCGGATAAGCAGCGGTGCCTGCGCACAAAGTAATCAGTTTTAAGTTGACCGTGGGATCATGTAAACGTAAAGAAAATTTATTAAGCATTGAAATTAAATAAAGCTAACAAGTTGTGTTGCCATTTGCTTATGAGTTTTATTTAGAATTCCATTGTTGAAGAAAAATGTAACAATAATTTGAAAATAATAGCGAAATCGCAAAAATGCCAAAGATACCCAGTCGTAACGTAATAAACCATTTTAAAGACAAGACTCATTTTTAGGGCTAAAAAATATATAAGGAACATCTCTAGTTTTTATTGTAACTGAAAACATGTTAATTTTCGAAGACCTATGTATGGAATTGAACCGTATGATGAATATTTTCATGTCAAAATATAGTATGTATAAATTCATGGGCTTCTAAAAAAATTGTATTGACGAAGTAATGTCACACAGAAAATACACAATTAAATAAACACAAATACAAACATAAGATCCTCTCGAACTAATAAATATAACTACAACACAAAGCAAAACCCATTAATTGAATGTTTCTGCATTCCATAGACCAGAAGTTCAGCCACAAAGTCTCTTACCAAACCGCAGTAAGTGTATATTACATATACCTACTCGAACGTGTTTAACCCTCCAATTAACAAATATTTTGGTAGTCCATTCATACCTAATACGTTTAGTCAGACTTAAATACATTCAGTTTTTTCTTCATTTTTCACTCCGAATGGTAGATGACTTTTTAGGAGGAGTTTTTCATTGCATAAATACACTGGCAGGTTTGCATTGGATGCCGAGCAGCGACCGCTATAAGAAAAAATAAGTTAAGGAATAGTAAACTCGGTAGGGACTAAATTTTACGTAGCCGGTAAAGGTAAGAAAGAGGCGAAGTTTTATCCGATTTCAATAACATTTATGTCGTATCTAAATGAGATGAGGTGTACTAAGTTTGAGCGAATTTTAATTAGTTATCCCATTTTCCAAAATTTTAATTTCGTAGTATTTTTTCAGTTCATCACTTTTACCAAATGTAAGTAAGACCACTACCTTGGTCAAAAAGTTCCCAGTCAACTGATTTGAATTCTGTTTTTGTTAAGTAATCACATCTGTGTAGCAGGCTGTCGACGTCTATACTGATGAAAATATCAATAAAGGGGAAGAAAAGTTCACCATCAGAGAGTTGACAGAGGACTTGAACATTGGCCTATTATTTGGGTCTTATGAGACGTTTACGTGAAGCAGTTGTCAAAAAAAGATAGGATTTGTGGGAACACAACTCGTGGATGTTGAACCATGGAACAGGGCCATCATTATTCGTGAATTTTTGACCAAGAACGAAACGAATACCACCCAGCCATGAAATTCACCTGAGTCAAAAAACCACCAACCAAAAACCAAAGTTTTAACACCCGAGAAGAAATAATGTACAGTAGATAGGAAAATAAACTTGTATTTTGAATTATAAACATGTATATTATGTTTGGAAAACTTTTTATCCAAGGTGGTACATATGTACCAAATTTCTTTGAAACATATTAGTTTTTCCTGGAGCTATCGTGCCCACGAACGGACCTACAGCCGTGGCTAAGATAACTCCCCCCTCATTCAGAACTTATTGATTTATACGTATATGTCTATATCCATTTCGACTCTTTAAGCAGTTGCAACAACAAAATTCGAGTACCCTTGTACACAAGTACGCTCGGGTATAAAAAGCACCGACCAGACTCATCTGTCAAATGTAGGGTTAAACAAGAATATTCATCTGAATCTAGTTTGGTGAGACAAATTTGTGTATTTTACTCGTATTTCGAATAGTCCAATTAAAGAGCTACACACATATGCATGAGTGATTTAGTAATACAATTGCACAGTTTTCATTCATTGCTCAGAATTTGCGTTCTCTCATACAGAATGTACTTGTGCGTATACTTCAAATTGGCAAACTAAAAACCAGTGGAAATTAAATCGCATACGATAATAAAAAAAATGAAATAAAGATTTTAGTTCTAATGGAATATAACTATTCAATCACTAATGGTTCTGTAAGTTGTGAAAGCTCAAGTCTGGCCTTCCTCAATCTATGCTTGCATTTTGGAAGTAGGGAGAAATGGATCGCTTTCATCCCCTTTTGCGAAAAAGTAATGCAATGCAATGTTTAATTAATAAATGTAATGTAAAAATGTAGACGAATATATTGCATCCAATTCTACGTTTTATGTATCATTTAAAACCTTTTCAAATATTAAATTTATTTATTTTTATTTAGTGGGAAAAGCTAAAAACATATACTAGTTTAAAAAAAAAATTATTATTAACTTTTTTAATGATTTGATGTGTGGAAAACTTAGTAAAAGTCGTAAACTCAAAATTTTATCAAGCAGCCATTTTTAGCTGTCACGATTTGTAGTGGAATTTACTAATATATTCTAAAGATATTCATATTGCTATCTTTCCTTAACCACAATTTTAACGATGTTGTTATTCGGTAACCCGTTTGAGACAAAAATTAATAAGGCAAAATCAGCTGCTTTGGGAGAAAATAAGAATTAGTCGTTTTGTGGTGAGCGCTATCGCCACTGCTGACTGAAATTTGTTTATAAAAATTAATCAGCTAAATATCGCCCTTGGGGGAACCTGTTGTCCCTATAGGTCGCGTCCCCAGGTGGTGGATAGAGGGACGCCTCCCAGACATGGAAGGTAGGAGAGTAGGTCTCCCGCGAACCACACAGGTCGAAGAAGTAAACTTCGCTAAAAAGCTCCCTCAACCGGAGGTGAAACGCGACCCGTGCCGCTTGGCAATTGGGGAGATAAAAATAGGCTGCCTCTTAACGGAGCCCTACTGACATCAGGCCGCCTCAGGTTGTAACGGTGGTCTTACCATGGTATGGGGCGCTGCCATGGCGGGCCGTTTATTTCCCCTATATCCTCATTGGTCACCGCACATGGCGACATGGGCAGCCCTCTGGAAGGGCAGGTGACCGTAAGAAACAGAAGACTGAACAAACAACAAAAGCAGAAATTTCGGATAACGCTACCAAGAAGACGGACAAACGGATGGACACAAGCCCAAAACGAACAGACAAGTGGACGCACCCATTGACACAACAGATGGGCAAATGAACAACACGGACCGACACTAACGAACTGAGGAAGTTGGGAACTTCCTCAGAGGACGAACTCTTGGCCTCCAGCCAAGAGACGGTTGATGGCAAACCTGTGGGAGACAGCATGGCATCAATGGCAGATGACAAAAATTTGTGCATTTAGATTAAATGAAGCGGGTCGCTGGAAGAAAAAAGCTCATGGCCATGCCAGTCTATTACTGCGGCAAACCCAGTATACCTCGAAAAGGACTGACTACATCGTCCCGACGGTAACATTCAGTAGAAATTTTGTCAATCTCTTTCCATCTCGGAAAGAATGGAATAAGGGATTCTCACTAAACAAGTTCGATACTACAGTCTATACAGATGACAGTAAAATGGAATATGGTATTCGAGTTGGTATATATTCTCATAGACTTAAAATTGAAAGATCTGTGCGTATCCCTAATACCAGCAGTGTCTTTCAGGCGGAAGTACTGGCAATTGGGGATGCTTGTAGGCTACTAATCGCAGATCCCTCTTTTAAGGGCAATATCGCTATTCTTTCGGATAGCCAAGCTGCAATCCAGGCACTGGGTTCAGCTACAACAACCTCTAATGTGGTGGAGCAAAGCAAGACTAGCCTTACCACCTTGAGCGAAAGCCTGGCTTTTGGTCTGTGGGAGAACAAGCAGCCAAAATGGGCATCCCTCACAACACATACTGTCTCAGTTGTAAACAACCGGAGAAAAATGAAACAATCTTCCATTTCCTCTGCGAATGCCCTGCCCTATGGAAGGACTGAACGTTAACCCTGGGTAAACCGCTGTTCTTGAGTCTGGAACAGCTGTCTGGCTTAGATGTCAACAACCTGATAAGGTTCCTGAACCGCACAAACTGGATATAATCATGCTGTAAATAACTGGGAAACAAGTTGGTAACGATGATGTGGCAACAAAATAGTGCGGAAGCGCTAGTTGGATTCTGAAAGAAACACCACTTCAACCAACCAACCAATCGCCGACAATCGGTTACGGGAGAAGGTGCAACTTTCCATACAGCGCGCTTAAGCCACGCTATTCGAGCCACAATTCACGCCATACGGCCAGATTTATTATTGCTCGGCTGTTGCACGGCCTCTTTTAGGAACTGTCTATGTCATCAAGTAATGTACAAAAGGTAATCATTAACCAAATCATTAACTACAATGTCCTGAACGAACCCATTGGCATTATTCAAGGCCTCTTGCAGCTCTCTGATGGTTAATTTGCGGTCATTGATCAACTTTTCCTTCACTTTATTAATGTTTTCATCAGTTTTCGATATCGACGGCCTGCTACTACGTTCGTCATCTTCGGTGGACCTCTTCTTGTATGGTTATGCCACTCGTTTCCCAACATTTCTGAGGCTTCGCACCATTGAATCCATTAACTTAAAATTTAACACAAACTCGTTGTTACAACTCGGAAAAGTCGAAAACACGTGCAGAAGTATATCTACTCAATACGGCGTAACTTTTACAAATGTCAAGTAATGACGATAAAATATTGGTAGGAATATTAATCACAGATGTGGCAATTCATCAAAAAACATAACTCAAATCAGTTGACTTAGCGTGTCACCTGGTGGTTATTCCGGGAACATTTTGATCAAGGTGGCATTTTCATAACAAAAATACACCCGGAGGTTTGCCATTGCCTGCCGAGAGGCCACCGCTACTAGAAAAACTGTTTCTATCATTTGGTGTTTCACGCCAAAAGTAAGTTTCAAACACGGACCCTACCGAGAGAAGTTCACGCGCAGCCACCGCCACTTCCATTTATTAAATTTCCCTTATACGAAAGCATGTAGGAAGTTTTCTGCAAATATTATTTAACAAGTGCAAACGCTATAAGTAAATATATGGATGCATGAAATTTAGATTTTTTACTCCTTGAAAAAGGGGGCGATTACATTTTTTTTCAATCAATCTTATTTCAATTGAGAAGCTATGAATATTACATAGTGGGTTCGGCAAGAAAGCTTTTAGTGAAAATGAATGAAACATTTCTAATGAGCACTTAATTTAAATGAGTTGGCAAGTTTTAAGGATAATCAGAACACATCAATATGCTTATGGGTGTGTGTATTTGCTTTTGAAAAATGAAATATTTTCTTATTTGTTGCTTGGAAAAATGTGTAAGTACATATAGACTGTAAACAGTGAGATTTATTTCGCGTTATGCCACATTTATTAAATATTTATAGAGAAAAAGGTTTTATATTAGCAACCAGGTTTTCTCTAATACTTATTTTATCTGTGTATGCCTAATGACCAACATACTGAAGACACTGAACATTGCTAACATCAGTGCTATTAACAAATTCTTAAAACTGTGTAATATCTTAGACATATATGTATGTAGCCGAATGGGTAGGTGCGTGATTACCATTCGGAATTCACAGAGAGGTCGTTGGTTCGAATCTCGGTGAAAGCAAAATTAATAAAAACATTTTTCTAATAGCGGTCGCCCCTCGGCAGGCAATGGCAAACCTCCGAGTGTATTTCTGCCATGAAAAAGCTCCTCATAAAAATATCTGCCGTTCGGAGTCGGCTTGAAACTGTAGGTCCCTCCATTGTGGAACAACATCAACACGCACACCACAAATAGGAGGAGGAGCTCGGCCAAACACCTAACAGAAGTGTACGCGCCAATTATTATTTTTTTTTTTTTTTATATGTATGTAAATACATTCATCAGTATACAAAAATAAATTATGTAGATGTAAGATAGTTTGTAGTAACACTTTACATATGTATCTTTAAATTTGTAGTAACATGAGCCGAAGACCCTAGTAGCCAGCGCTTATCGTTATTGAATTAATTATTTACAATTAGTTCTCATGGAAATAATAGTAATAATAATAGATGAAAATTATTATATTGTATAATTATAGACTCCCATGGCGGACCTATAGCAGCCGAAGCAATTTTGTACTTGAAGAACAATAACATAAGAAGTTTGCACCGCTTTGGTGAGGTGCAATTAGAAGCTTCTACTCGAAATTATGATTTATTGTCAAAACATTTCCTTATACTACTCAGCTCGTAAAGTCTTACTTTTATTCTTCAAGAAGCCGTGTTATGGTACTTATAAATGTTAATTATCAAAATTAAAATATTTTCATTAGTGCAATTTTTTTCACTAGCACTAAAAGTTTCACTACCACTTAATATTCAATGATAATAAAATTCGTGTTATAACTGCCACTGAAGAAGTAGTGGTAGCGAAACGCGTATTGCATTTATTTGGTAGTGCATTATTCCCAACCCTGGCTTATTGTAAGAAAGGCACTGAATGGATTTATTTTTTCAACTAGATGACAAACACTTCAATCGAGTTTATATTTGCCTATTGCGGTACACGGGTGGTATTTTATTTCCCACCTACTCTATATATCTGTCGAGCATTCTTCTATCCGCCACGAGGACGCGTCCGATGGGACACTGACAACTCCACACGGTTTTATTATTCAGATTTATGTATGTATTGGAAAAAATAGTCAAAAACTGGTTTTTGTTTTGTTCAAAATTAGCTTTATTCATCCACGTTATTTCCATTAAGAACAACACATTCAATCCAGCGTCGCTTTAACATTTCAACACCACTTCTTTAGAACGATTTATCTTTTGCCTCAAAATAGGCTTCAGTTTTAGCGATAATCTCTTCATTCGAGCGAAAGATCTTACTGGGAGCCAAATTTTGGCGAATACTTTAAACAGAGCTTTCTTATAGTCAAGTGCTCATGCGCGTTCTTTACGATATTAGCTAGCATTAGAAGCAGTGCAAAATTAAACCACGAAATTCTTTTTCACCCATTGTTTTGAAAATCTTAACAGTCTTAGCACAATAACTCACGAACTAATGAATAACTCTCTTTTTGAGGTTAAAACTAACTGAATTCAACAAAACTAGTGCCACTATATATCATACATATATAAAAAAATATTTTTTTTACTTTTACTAAACTAATAAAACTGTTTTGAATATATTGAGAACTTTTTTTAAGCGTGTGACGTGCAGTGATTACGTATACAGAATGGAAACAAAACAAGGGTTATGGTAAAAAGAAGTGAAAATCTTATTTGCATCAAAGAATTGGAGCAACTTGAAGAATTAATCAGATTTTTTTTTTATTTAAATTTAGTTAATATTGTATTAATATTGTATTTATATTGACTGCTAATATTATGGTTGCAAAATTTGACTGGCTTTTCTTTACATCTGTGTCTAGTCTGTAAGGTAATTTATACTGTAGATTATTAAAATAAATAAATTTTCATCAGAGGAAGTAAAACTGTAGCCCAGAAAAGGACAAAAAAACTTTTCAAATAGAAACGTAACTCATAACTATAAATTTTAAAAACAAAATATTTCAATTTAAAAGGTGACTTAGCATATTATTTGGCAATCGAAGAAAAGTCTGGATAACTTAAATGTAATTGTTTTTGTTTTCACCTCTGCCTTTGGTTAATGTTTTGTGTTGAGTAATCAGTTGTTGTTTAGCGGAGAGGCAAGGTTCCATTATCCATATTTAAATATGTAGCCAATATTATATATTTGTATATGGTTAAAAATGAAATCTGAACATAATTTTTTGAAAAATAACTCTTAAAGTTGTAAAATTAACAGTAAACCGTTAATATTTCATCGTAAGGCTGCTGCGGCAAATTGAAATACAAACTCTTTTGATTAGAAAAATAAACTGATTACTTTTGTGTTTTCATTAATTAGACGTTTTTGAAATCATTGTACTCTTATTAGTTTTGTGAATTAGGTAGTAAATGTGAGGTAATTAACATTCTGTGCCGTTGTATACGTAATACATTATTTGCAAATAAGCGTGGCCATCATAACAAACTTTCGTGGTCAATTACTCTGCATTCATTTCAATAATCTAGCAAATATAAAACCATCCGTATACGAGTATTAGCATTTTCACACTTTACCGTTTGCGTGACTTCCCAGAGTTCCGAGCACAATAATAATAAGCGAAGAAGCAGCTTTACCGTAAAACACAAAATAAGGGAAAAATTTATTCACACGTCCGTATAGGGATACATACATACACACCATGTACTTATATTACATTAGGGTGATACTTATTTTGAAAAGAGTTCAGATTTTCGGTGTGACCCCTAAAAATATGCAAATAGGAAAAATTAAGATTCTCAATTTTATCACCTTTCTAAAATGACTAAAATTAGAGAAATTGGTCAACTAATTTTAGAGTTACAGAACAGAATAACTATCGCACCCGATATTTCAGGCATACATACCTATGTGATGAATAAATAGAATTCTTGCAAATACGGAATATATTCATGTTCCAATGGCAAATGGTTGCAATTTATCTTATTTCAATTTTGGGTACAAGAGCAAGTGGTAGAAATAATTGCAATTAATCCAATTAGGATACATTAGTCCTATTAAAATGAGAGTATATAATTTTCGGTTAATTGGCAATTAATTGGAGTTCAAAGTTGTCAGATGCTTGAATAGAACTTGGAAAAGAAAATTGCAACTTTTTTCTTTGATGTAACTCCGACTAACATAAGCGTAATTAAGGGAACTGTTATATTATTAGAGAAAAAACTTTGAATAATATTAGTATCCGTGCATTTACCCTGTCATCATCATAAGTCTACACGTTTACTAAGGGGAGTTTTTAAATATTATTTTCCAGTAAACATTATTTAGGATGTTCAATTATTTCGGTGATTTTAAGGGAAATTAAAGTACATAGACTAAAATATCTTTAAAGATTTGCTCCAAAATGATGTTTTGGAAAAAATTGTAAATGATATTAAAGATAACGTAACTGATTTTATAAAATAAGAATTAAGGGGTTAGGGGTAGTCAGAGGCCCGAAAAAATGATGATTTTCACGAATTTTTTTTTGCTACTTAATTAATTTATTTAACAAAAATAAAAACATAGCATAAAAACATCATGTTTTAACTTGACTTCACCAAAATTTCAAAAAAAAAAATTAATAATTGCAAAAGCCAATCGGACAAGAAAAATTAGTTTTATTAATAGATAATCTTGTGCCTGATCGAAGCTTTTTTTTTTTCAAAATGAACAAAATGGCGGCCTCAGAAAATTTTTTCCAGATTTTAGAACAAAAAACCAACAGTTAATTGTTAAAAAAAAATCGAAATTTTTGAAAAAAAAAAAATCCTTCGATCAGGCACAAGTTTTTTATGTTTTTCAAAAGCTGTACAAATTTTATTGAAATCTACGTAGCGGTTTTTAAGTTACAGTGTTCACCAGTTTGAAAAACATAGTTTTGAGAAAAACGCATTTAAAGTTTTGCTATCGGCTCCGGAGCGGCCGAGCGCCCTTTGTTAATTGTTGAATAACTTGAAAAGTATTTGTCGGATTCACTTCAAATTTTTACACAATATTTTTAAAACATTATACTTTAAGAAAATGCAAAAAAAAAATCGATTTTTTGAAAATTCTGACTACCTCTTACCCCTTGAAAGAGCAAATAAGTAAGATTGAGTTATATATCCTTAGGAATAACCGAAAGCACATAATTCCTACCTGGTACCTGGTTCTCCTCATCATGCACTCTGGATGTCTATAGCATATCGTAACATTACTAAGAACCTGAAACAGAAAATAATGAAATTGCAATAATAAAATGGGCGCACATAATGTAAATAATTCCCTTTTTAATACTTTTCAGGTTTTAGTATCACTTACTACTTGCATACTTTAGGCGCAATGCTTTGAAATGTCACGGAATTATATAACAATTTTAGCGACATGCTGTGAGGAGCAGCACGCTTCTCTTTTGACCGTCCTATGAAGGGATCAAACCATTTTGCATACTTGCGGACCGGACGCTTTGAACATCAATGCTATTGCATAACAGTTTGTTAAGACGAAAGTAATGCAGTGCTGCTAAGTCAGATGCAAGGTTGGATTCAAGGGAACTTGTTTTGGTTTTATTCACTACTCCCTAGGAGGTTGTGAAGCAAAAGCAGCTATTATTATGCTGAAATATATAAAGATATAAGGAGGATGGTTCCATGTGTAGAAGTCCACGCAAGTGGGGAAAGTTACTGATCGCCATTCACTTGGGAATGGCCAGGACGATTCTTCTGCATATGGTTCAAGCAGCTCACAACGGCCGGGATTAGCCCACGTATCCTCTGGGTAGCTTCCGAACACCCGTTCGGGAGTGAGCTAAAGTGAGAAGGCGAAACATTCCAGGATAGCTGGTTGTGCGTTGGGTTTGGGACCCGCCACTTAAAAATCGCCCCCAATGAAAAGTTTTAAAAAGCCTCGGATGAGACCTCCCTATATTGATGACGACCCCTGCAAACGAACTAAGGATTATGATTTGAGGGCATGCACCTGGAATGTCCGGTCCCTTAATGGGGAAGGTGCCTCTGCCCGGCTGGTTGATGTCCTCGTGAGAGTAAAGGCTGACATCACTGCCATCCAAGAGATGCGATGGACGGGGCAAGGAAAGAAAACCATAGGACCTTGCGACGTCTACTACAGCTGCCATGTAAAGGAGCGCAAATTCGGTGTCGGATTTGTTGTGGGAGAGAGACTTCGTCGCCAAGTACTGTCGTTCACTCCGGTGGACGAGCGTCTCGCAACAATCCGCATCAAAGCCCGTTTTTTCAACATATCGCTAATTTGCGCCCACGCCCCGACGGAAGAGAAGGACGACGCGACCAAAGATTCCTTCTATGAGCGCCTGGAACGTTCCTATGAGCGCTGCCCCCGCCACGACATAAAAATCGTGCTTGGCGACTTCAACGCCAGGGTGGGCAAGGAGGGAATTTTTGGTCCAACAGTCGGAAAATT
>JAYXIM010022250.1:0-88899 GCA_037575425.1 Anastrepha fraterculus
ACAACCTGAAATTGACATGATTTATGAAAGTACTGAAAGCGAAAGTCCGGAAACTAATGAAGAACGGGAGGTAAAAGACACTTTCAATAATTACCTGGCGAATTATGAAGGTATGGATCCTTTGCTAAGACCAAGGATACCCCGATTAGGCGAATTGGAAAAATTAAACGAAGTGGTAAAAACACTTAACTCGAAAATTCTGCCAGCATATGTCGCCAATAGCACCAACATGGAATATGTTAACACTCTCTTTTATGTTTCTGCTCTTACTACTGTACGATTACTGGGGAAGCACCCAAAGGTACAGACATTTAAAAATAAAACAACGCAAAAAACGCCAGTAGTCCCCAAGTGGCAAAGGAGACTCGAAACACGAATTGCCGGTCTAAGAGAATCTATAGGGAGGCTTACTTCATTTAAAAATGGGGCTAGATCTAAAAGGATGTCCAGGCATGTATCTAGAATCATCGCGCCGCTTAAACCTCAGACTGTGGGTCTTGACCAATTATCGGAGATAATTGATAGGAAAGTACAGCAACTCGCCGCTTACTCAAAGCGATTAAGAAGATACCTCAAAAGTAATCAGAGGCGGAAGGAAAACCAGCTTTTCCACAAAAATCAAAAAAGCTTTTATAGAAATCTGCAACAAAACAGCAATGCAGAATCTCAGACATTATATCCACAACAACAAGAGTTAGAGCAGTTTTGGGAGAAAATATGGGCACAAGCAAAACACTTCAATGCTGAAGCGAATTGGTTAGCCAAAGAAAAAGAAAAAGCGGATAACGTTGCACCAATGCATTTCTACGACATAACAGCAGAAGAAATAAAGAATAATATATGTACTTCAGCTAACTGGAAATCCCCTGGCCTAGACCAGCTACACAACATATGGCTTAAAAAGCTCTCAGTAATGCACGAAGCACTCGCAAGATGCTACAACGAGCTACTGAAAAATATAGCTGCTATTCCAGAATTTCTCACTGCCGGAGTAACTTATCTTCTTCCAAAGGACGCACCATCTGCTGATCCAGCAAAATACCGCCCAATTACTTGCTTGAGCACGACATACAAACTCTTGACGAAAATTATCGCTAACCGAATATATGAACACTGTGAAAGTAACAGCATTTTATGTGAAGAACAGAAAGGTTGCAGGAAGCGCACAATGGGCTGTAAGGATCAGCTTATTATAGACACTGTTATCACAGGAGTAGCTCTGAGAAGAAGGCGGAATTTAAGCGTCGCGTTTATTGACTACAAAAAAGCTTTTGATTCAATGCCACACGATTACCTACTAGAAATATTAAGAATATACAAAATCGATGCTGCCACTGTTGCCCTCTTGGGTCGCATAATGAGCAAGTGGAATACTAAACTGGTTCTAAATGGAACTGTTTCGAAACAGATTTCAATCAAACGTGGTATATTCCAAGGGGATGCCTTAAGCCCCCTATGGTTCTGCATTGGCCTCAACCCGCTTAGCAGGCTTCTTACACATAAGCAAAACGGCTTTACACTTAAAACAGAAATAAGAGAGCATACGGTCAACCATCTTCTATTTGTTGATGACTTGAAACTTTACGCAAACAAAAAGCATAAGCTTCATGAGCTGATAGATGTCACTAAAGCTTTCAGTGATGACGTAGGAATTTAATTTGGGACAGATAAGTGCAAAATAATACATTTAATTAGAGGTCAGCTTGATGAAACCGAGGAAAACTACGCAGTAGATCAAAATATTATTATAGACAACTTGCATAGCAGCGAATCTTATAAATATTTAGGATTTCTGCAACTTAAAGGAATCAACCACACGCTAGTAAAGCAAAACCTCATTAAAAAGTTTGAGGCACGACTGAAAGCTATATTAAAAACTAGCCTGAACAGTGGGAATAAATGCAAGGCAATCAATACCTGGGCCATACCCCTTTTGACATACTCGTTTGGAGTAATAAAATGGTCTCAGACAGACATCCTTCGGATTGAAACGCTGATACGCACCACTTTTACAAAGTTCCAAAGCCATTACCCTCAAGGCGCTGTGGAAAGAATATCGCTTCCTCGAAACGTTGGTGGGAGAGGAATCATCAATATAGCGCGTCTACACTTCTCGCAAACTTTAAAGCTACGTACATATTTTCTAAGCAGCGAGTCTCATCTATTTAAAGCTGTCGCTAGGGCAGATAATGGCTTTACCCCGCTCAGTTTGATGGAGCAGAATTTCCCAGTACCTGAGGTGGTTAAATCCCCCGCAGAAATGATCTCAGCATGGAAGGCAAAAACAATACACGGTGCCCATCCGCATGACCTCGAAATGGAATGTATAGACGCACAATCATCCAATTTATGGTTGAAAAGAGGAAAGCTATTCTCTGAAACAGAAGGTTTCGCAATCGCTATCCAAGACCGAGTTATCCCAACAAGGAATTTCCGAAGGTCGATACATGGCGAGGCAATAGACGATAGATGCCGAAGGTGCGGCATTTACGGCGAAACAATCGACCATATAATTGCTGGATGTAGCGTACTTGCCCCCCGTGAATATGTCATGAGACATAACAATATAGCAAATATCCTCCACCAACAACTTGTGATAAAACACGGTCTCTTACAAGCAGAAGTCTTGTATTTTAAATATGAACCAAAGGCAATATTGGACAATGCAAATTTTAAACTGTACTGGGACAGATTTATTTCCACAGATCAAACCGCAGCTGCCAACAAACCTGACATCATCTTGTTCGACAAGATAAATAAAACAATCGAAGTAATCGATATAGCGGTGCCCCTTAATCGCAACATCCAAAGCACATACTCCACCAAAGTATCGAAGTATGCAGCTTTGGCTATAGAACTGAAACGAATGTACAAAGCGAGGGAAGTGAATATAATTCCAATAATTATATCGTCCACTGGATTAGTGCCTAAGCATTTAATAAAAAACTTGAAGAAGTATGACTGCCAACACCTCTTAGAAGACATGCAGAAGTCGACCATACTGGACACATGTGCAATAGTTCGTAGATTTTTAAATATTTAAGCAATAGCAATCGCATGGGCGTAGAACTTGGACTACGCTCCACCAGAGCACAATCCCTTGAAAATTTTATCCGGGATGTGTAATCTCCGGCAATAGCCGAGATGGATTAAGCTCAAATAAAATAAAATAAAATAAAATAAAATAAAATAAAATAAAATAAAATAAAATAAAATAAAATAAAATAAAATAAAATAAAATAAAATAAAATAAAATAAAATAAAATAAAATAAAATAAAATAAAATAAAATAAAATAAAATAAAATAAAATAAAATAAAATAAAATAAAATAAAATAAAATAAAATAAAATAAAATAAAATAAAATAAAATAAAATAAAATTAAATTAAATTAAATTAAATTAAATTAAATTAAATTAAATTAAATTAAATTAAATAAAATAAAATAAAATAAAATAAAATAAAATAAAATAAAATAAAATAAAATAAAATAAAATTAAATTAAATTAAATAAAATAAAAAAAAAAAAAATAAAAATTAAAAAAAAATATAAAATAAAATAAAATAAAAAAAAAATATAAAAAAAAAAAAAAAAAAAATAAAATAAAATAAAATAAAAAAAATAAAATACAAAAAAAATAAATAAATAAAATAAAATAAAGTAAAATAGAATAAAACAAATCAAAATAAAATACAATTAAATTAAATTAAATAAAAATTCTATGACAGCTGCTTCCAACTTTTTTCAAAAATTTACCCGTCTTTTTGTGCTTTCAAAATGTTAGCACGATACGATATGATATGATATGGCATGATATAATATGCAACCAACCTCTTCCGCCGCTGAAGCATTTCGAGCTCAGCCATAGTTGTTCAAATATAAAAAACTCCCTTTGAAAACTAATTTAGTTCTCCCTTTGCACTCAATTCAAGCACGAAATTTTATTAATTAAATATACAAAGTATTCGCTAACTGTTTCTAAATTGCAATGAGGCAAAATATTCAGGCAGCCGCTATTATTCAGGCACACACTTCTTAACTTTTTCTCTTCACAAACTTGCCTCGAACGCGATTAGTTGTATGCTCCCTGCTTCTTTATTATTTCGACCGATATATTTCCTTTAAACCCATCTTCTCTCTATTTTCTTTCATCAGCTTGTCTCACAAATTCTGTTTGTCTCATAATTAAATTAGCATAAAATATGGTTTTGTCTTGCAATTTCAATTTTACAAATTTAACACTCATACGCCCAGTGAGCCCACAAAACCAAAGCGGTTTTATGCCGTGGCCAACTGAGACGCCTACCATCCCATATACATACAAATATATAAATATATGCATGCACTTGTTTTCACTTGTACGTGTAATCTTTCTATGTGTACGTAGGTAGCTTATATGCCTGCACGCAATGTGCATATGTGTGTGTATGCGTGTAAGAGTGTTCGTTCAACTCTTTGCGGCTGCTTTACTTAGTTGAATAAGAGCTTAAAAGTTTAAATGCCAACGTTTGCCACTTAATCCAGATGTGAGCTGGTGTGGTAATTGTGCGTCGCGTGAGTTGGCCACTTGTCCTTTCTGGCACTCTTGTTGTGGTTTTCTGAATTGCGTGCAAGCGAGTAGCTGGCATTTGATAGTTGCTGCTAGATACTTGATATTTCCTAGTAACACTTATATACATACAAGTACATAAACATATGCATACTTGTATATGAATGTATGCGCATATGTGTGTAGCTGGTGAGGCACCAACCAATGTGAAGCATTAAATTGTAGACTCCTGTTCGTGGAAAGATTCCATTAATTAATTTTGTAAAAGTAATTTTATGTTTTTGAGAAAAAATTTATTACTGAAAAACAAAAACTTTTTTAATTGATTTAGTTCAAAGGCAGGGAACCACTAGGGTATGCCGTAATCATACAATTTTAAAGTTTTAAATACATAGTAGGAATGGCTTAATGCTTTTAGTAATAATTGCGAATAAAAAGTCCATAAATTGCATGCTCATTGGAGCAACTGAATTGAGTTTCTAGAAGATTATGCTGAAGCAATAAAGTAGGGTTATCTAATAAGAGGTGTTATTTTGATATTCAAAGAAAAATGATATTTTTTTAAATAAATGATCGGATGTTTATTTCATTTTAAACAGGAAGGTATGCCGTTAATAGTGGAAAATAACATTAAGCAAATGACCACCACGACCACGCTTACAGGGCAATATCCTTTTCATGAAAATTTCCATAGCCGAATTGAAAAGTGGCTGCCCTATGTCGTCGATAAGCTCACGAATTCCATTTTTGAGATCTTGAGTCGACCTTGGGCTGTTGGCGTAGACTTTCTCTTTCAAGTGGCCTCAAAGAAAAGAGTCACAAGGTGTTGAATCACAAGATCTCGGTGGCCAATTGTGATCAACTCTTCGCGAGGTAACACGGTCCGGAAACTTTTCCCGTAAAAGATCAACGGTTTCGTTGCTTGTGTGGCACGTAGCGCCGTCTTGTTGAAAATAAACGTTGTCCATTTCAATCATCCAATTCCGGCCATAAAAAATTGTTAATCATCTCTAATTTAATCTAAATCACACCTGTTATTTGAAAACTCTTTATATTTTCCACTTCATAAAAGAAATAGTTCTAGGGCCTATTTATGTAATTTCGCACTGATTGAATAACTGTACTTTGGGTTGAAAATTCACCCAAAGGGCATACATCAACTCAAAGGCTTCTCAATTCATGCGCAATTGACCTCTATACAGAAGTCCTTTTTGGTAATGTTAACCTTTGGGTGTTTACTTTATTTGCAAACAATTTGTTGCTTTTATCTTATAATAAAAAATGTTTAATAAGTGGTTCAGCATGTAAAAGGTGGCGCAAAATTAATCATCCTAAAGAAGGTTTATAATTTTTGCAATTGGTTAGGCAGCTGCAGCATACAAACAGACAAGCAATGGAGTGAGGAAAGGCCAAAATAAGCATGTCAGCATGTAAAAGGTGGTGCAAAATTAATCATCCTAAAGAAGGAGAAACAGACAATGAAGAAGAAGAAGAAACAGACAATGGAGTGCGTAAAGGTAAAAATAAAAGTTCCCATCACTCGATTACATATTCCGTAAAAAACGTATTCAATAACAAGATTAGCGGCAACTTGTAAATATATGCAGCTAAATATATTAAATATTTTTGTTTGCAAAGAGTAATGCTTCGAGTTATCCATTAGGGATTCAGTAGCCTAGATAAAGCAGCTTAAACAAATTTCAGTACAAATTGTGTAAAGGGTGATCAATTTAGAGGTATCGGATTTTAAACTTAAATAAAACAACGCAAATTCAAATTGATTGGGCAATCTTTATTTTTTGTGTGTGGAATGATTCAACATTTGTTTTTTTTTTTTTTGTTAAGATAATCTCTTTCTCCAATTTCAACGACTCGTTGGAGGACTTCGGTTGGTATCTCGTGAATAACTTTAGTAATGTTGGCTTTCAATGCCTCAATCGAAGCTGGTTTATTCACAAATATTTAAACTTTACATATCCTCACAAATAAATGGTGTGATATCAACCGACCTTAGTGGCCAATTCAGAGATAAATTCCTCACCGAAACGACGACACAATAAATAAATTTTTGACGAGCTGGAGATCACGGGCTTCAATTTCGGCTACAAAAAGTCGTTTATCATGACATTGTTACATTGGCGTCCGTCTCGTCTTTGAAGAAATATGGGCCAATGATTCCTCCACCCCATAGGCCGTACCAAACGGTTGACTTCAATGTAGGTATGTAATTGTTGTTCTTGAATGCCTTCGGGTTATTCTTCAGCACAAATACGGCAATTTTGCTTATTGACCTAGCCATTAAGCCAAAAATGGGCCGCATCGCTGAACACCATAAGTTGGCTCAGTGCGCGATGCACAACTTACACAGATCATCGATTTTCGGAATACTTGTACAATTTTCCGATTTGTAAACATTGCTGAGGTGTAAGTCTCTCCACGATGGATTGTCAATGAATACTGAAAAAATTGTGTATTTAGTTTGGGAGTAGTCACGCGTGATCTGTCAAAAAAACCCTATTCGAAAAAGTTCCTTCAATCTGATTACCCTTTTGTTTCCAATCTCACTCTAGCTACATTTCACTTTTCACATTTTTTTATTAAATAAAACATTTTTTGTGTAGATCCTCCATGCATACTTTTGCATACTTTTTGTAATACTCCACTGCACCGCCCAGCTATGCCATGAATAACTGAATAGGCAGCAGAAAAAGCCTCACATCAGCGATTCACTTTTTCACTGTCACAACAAGTTTAAAAACTCCATTGAATTTTCATTTTATTGTGTTTGGTATGTGTGTTGTTTTTTAGCGTTTGCTTTGAATTATTTATGCACTTCAATTAGCGACATTTTTACTAAACTTTGTGGGCTTAAGTAATTTGTTGTTTGTTTGCCTTAAGCCAGATGGGCATGTTTTAAGGGGTTACATCTAGTTAGAATTTTCAAAAAATCGATTTTTTTTTTATTTCATTTTTGTAATGTACATATATTTAAGTAAACACTATGAAAATTTCAAGTCATTCCAAAGATTTTTTTTGAAGTTATACGCATAAATGTAACGACGCGTCAGAGCACTTTAAATTAGCAGGCCGGCGTTTAACCTTGTTTTTCTCAAAACTGTGTTTTGAAAGTCGGTGACCACGATTTCTCGGAAACGGCTAAACCGGTTAGTCTGAAATTTTTACACCGGCTTCTGAACTATATTTTCTAGTACTTAATCGAAGCTTTTTTAAAACCGATAAACATTTTTTTATTTATACACAATTTAAGGCCAAAAATATTCCAAAAAATAGATTTTTTTTTTTGAGAAGCCGCCATTTTGTCAATAAATTTTTTTTTGCTTATTCCTTCGATTAATTACAAGAATATACAATACTTTAATCAAATCCGTTTGGTTTTTTCATTTAAGATAATCCACTTCGGAGATATAGTGGTCACCGTAAAACGTCTTTTTTTGGAGGGGTTCCTGGAAATCTGCTGTAGTAGCTATAAAAACTGTTATTCTTGCAAATAAAATTTTTTTAAATATTATTCAAAGTTACCATAATATGTGTACAAAGGCTTAAAATAATTAATTTAGAAGTTTTCTCAGGAAAATTTTTTTAAAAACCTCATTTTTCAGGGCTTCTAACTAGATGTAACCCCTTAAGGGTGTTTATGTGCTTACTTTAGCTATATAGATTTAGTGAGCAGCTGAGGTGCATTAGTGTCCAGTATTTTTAAAACATCAGGTAATATTATATGTAATTGGTGAATATACAGAGCCACTTACGTTCAGTCTGCATGTGTAAGTCTATATAAACAAATAATAGCACTGTCTAATAGTGGTTACAGACGGTGGAGTGTACGGTTATAATTATGAAGTAGGAGTTTTCCGCGACCAGCTTCATCGAAGATATGTAGTACTAGCCCAGAGGGCGGGATTTTGTATTCACGGTGGGTTGAAATTTTAACATTTTGGGAGAAAGTGCAATTAATTTAACGAAAATATTATTCATAAAACAACTGCAAACAAAATTTAGTTCCTCAGACTATTTGTCTATTTGATTTCAGTCACCTGTGAGTCTCGGAATCCGTGTCGCTAGCGACATACTTTTTCATTTCCGTTTTACACGTTTTTAAAGAAACACCTAAAAACATCATTTCAAATGAGGTGAGGGCCTTAACTTGAACTCAGCTTTTCCACGCTTAGTCCGTAAAAGTTGTTTATCTTCGGCGACACTCCGTAAGTTGGTTAAACTTTGCGTGCAACTTTTTATTCTCTAATTTCACTTTTAACAACTTTTCATTGTTATTTTTTTGAGAATATTTTAAGCAGTAGTTAGAAGGTTGTTAGTGAAGTATTTGAGTAGTTCTATTGAAATAATCCCAATTAGCAACTAGCGCCATTTTACTATCACTGTTCTCGTTTGGAGTTTTGCTTTTTTTTTTTATTTTATTTTTGTTTTTTGATTCATATCCATTTCGTGAGATCCAAGTACAGCAGCAAACATTTTTTATTTTTTATTTATTTAGCTTTGAATTGATACATTCTTACAGGCTACTCGTATGTTAAGCTAATGAACAATAGCTTAATAATTATTTATAAAAATCGATTTAAGATGGTTGACTAAGAAGCCTTGCGGCCATGTAAAATCAGCACCATAAAAATTCAATAAGAAATTCAAATCCGCACGTGCCCTGGAAATCGAAGTATTCACCCCGTAATTGGTTCCCAAGAAGCCAATTTTCAAGGTTTCGTATCGTCGAGGTTTCTTATTAGGAATACTAAATTAAATTTTATTCAAAAGCGAAGGACAATCAATAGTTCGAGCAGTGATACGAATAAATAATGAGTAATGAGAATAGATCGTCTGTTATCAAATGTTTTGAAGTAATGTTTAAGAAAAAGTTTAAGTGTCGGAGCGCAAAACGAAGAAAAACTTTCTGAACTCTCTCAATCCGGTTAGATAGAACTATTTGGTATGGTTTCCAATCTGGATCTAACAAAAGCACAATACAATTTTATCTCTATGTTTGAGATTTCATTAGTTTGCTTTTTACCGAAAGGGCGAAATCTTGCTCTAGCTAGACCTGGACATGCGGGTAAATAGTAGAAAAGACCTTCTTTCTTCTACCTTCCAGTGACCTGTAAGGGTTGCAGTAATACGTGAAATGCTTGAGCGAGAACATCCTAACAGGTAATTCGTCCTCTGGATGTTGTACAACAGCCATATTTTTCTTGTTGTAGTTAATTGCTTCCACCTTTTTTCGGCTAAAGAAAAGTGGTGTGAAGCAATGGATGTTTTTATTGTGTTGCAAGAGGTAGCAACTGCCACTGTTATGCCTAGTGGCGAACCTTCTTATGGTAGCTCGTTTGCTTTCTCATTAGCCTCTATATTTCTTTGACCGGGAACCCATATCAGAGTAATTTGAAGCCATTTACCAAACAGTTCTAATTCTTCTCTAAACTGTAAAAATAGTTTGGATGAAATGAATGGGAATCTAAGGTCTCGATTACTGTCTGGCAAGATAGCTACTCTTGCATCAAATTCTTTGTAGTGTTTTAGTGATTTGCATGCTTCTCCAATTGCTAATAGTTCTGCGTGGAATACGCTGGCATTGCCAGGAAGTCGAATTGATTTGAATAATTGGAGGGGCTCCAAATAGAGGCCTGCTCCTATACCTTCTTCTTAGAATCACCTTAGAACCGTCAATGTAGATTTCAATAGCGATTAGATTACCAATCACATTCCCTTTTCTCCATTCGGCTGTTGGTGGAAAAGCCGTTTTATAAATGTTATTTAAGATAAATTAATTGCACGTTAAAATGTTAAAACTTCAAACCGCCGTGAATAAAAAAATGTACCCTCTGGGCTAGTAATATTTTCTACTAGGCTGCTCTGGGAAGCCTCTTCTTTCATAATAATTAGCGTTTGAGCGTGGTGCGTAACATTTTTGTGAAATTTTTGGACTGTGTAATTACAGTCAGTTACAGTTAATTGACCTTGAGTACGAGTAATATAAAGAAGCGAAAATTATAATATAGTAAGTCAGTAAGTAACCTTTAGAAGACGTTTTTTTTCTTGCTTCCTTTATTATGCACACAAATGTGTAACTAAAATTTCCATTAAAAAAATGAAGAAATGGCGCGCTCACTTCTGTTAGGTGTTTTGCCGAGCTCCTCCAATTTGTTATGCGTCTTGATGGTGTTCTACAAATGGAGGGACCTACAGTTTTAAACCGACTCCCAGCGGCAGATATTTCTTATGAGGAGCTTTTTCGTGGCAGAAATACACGCGGAGAGTTGCCATTGCGCGCCGAGGGGGAAACCGCTATTAGAAAAAAACTTTTTGTATTATTTGATGTTCATGTACGGAGATTCTAACTACGCACTTCCGTAAATTGGTGAAAAGCCCCCTTTATTTTTATAACATTTTTTATAATTATAGATGAGTCTAAAATGATCCGTAGAAACAAGTTAGAACTTGAAAGACCCTTTAGTTGTACTATGCCCTATAGTACAACTATACTCATTACGTCGCGTGCAGGCGACCTGTGCGTGCAGGTCGCAACGCGTTCCGAATAGCACAGCGACTAGCAGTAAAGATGTTACAATAAAAATATGAAGGTACATATTTGCACTTTTCTCATACTGAATTATTAATAAAATATCAGCACAAAAAATGTATCTTCCGTATTGCCAAAGTTCCCCTCGTTCTATTAAATTCTGAAGTTTTTTTCAACTATATTCATTCTCTTAATACAACTTAGGGCAATCAGTCCTCAAGCGAGACTAATTTGAATTGATAGCGATGGGAAATAGCGAAATAAAGACAGAGTCATCGACAGCGTAAACACATTTTTTTGTGGTTTGTTTTAGACAGATATCTGTAAAAAAAAGTTATATTTAAGTTACGCAATTTTCAGAATCAGTTAATAAAATAAATAAATTAGTTTGGCAATATATGTTTATATAATTTTTCAAACTACCTCACCTAAGGAGCCTCCCGTATTAAAGGTACCCAGATATATTCTTAAGCAATTCTCAATTTGTCAAAATCTGTGAATCTCTGAACATCTGTTGAAATGTTGTTCGAACTTCAATAAAACGAAAACGATTGATATATATTTTATTCCTACAAATGTAACCACCATAATATCTAGCAGATGTACTTCAATGCTTCTTCCAATCTTCCAAAAACTTTTCATAGGCTGATTTATAAATCGCCTTGAGCTCCGTTTGCAAATTGCCCTCTATCACCTCAGCTGAGCACGTAGGTGTCATGCCAAGTGAACTCGAAGCTTCCGGAATAGCACTGATATAATTTTTGTTCAAAGAGGCTTAAGTCCACGCACATAGCACTCCTTCGATTCGAGGTAGACTAGAAAGTCAGCTGGTGCTCACACGAATATTCCGGACTAAAATTTTCCAAACTGTTTGAATATGTTCATCAATCACAAAGCTGGATAGACCACTAGGTTGAGGTAAGTTATCAATAAGAGTAGGAATCCTTTAAGAATCTTTATACCACTCGTAAGCTTTTTCAGTATTTTCTTCAGTCTCAGCGATACCCTCAGGTTGCTGTAGGCAATTGGTAACATTATCAATGTTGCTGCAGAAGATACGCTTTGATCTACCAAATTTTTATACCGAAATACGCTGAATACACCAGGCAATAAATAGTACTAAATGAATAATAAAGCTGTTCCACACAAGCACTTAACAGATGAATCAACGTAAAAAAAATAGTTTGCAATTATTTCCAGTGCATTTCGTATCCCTGCACTTTTTGAACAGATGTCCTGATATGCTAAATTAAGGGTTATAACCATGTAGAGGCGGCCGCCGTAGCCGAATGGGTTGGTGCGTAACTACCATTCGGAATTCACAGAGAGAATGTAGGTTCGAATCTCGGTGAAACCCCAAAACAAAAAAAAAGTATATATCTAATAGCGGTCGCCCCTCGGCAGGCAATGGCAAACCTCTGAGTGTATTTCTGCCATGAAAAGGCTCCTCATAGAAATATCTGCCGTTCGGAGTCAGCTTGAAACTGTAAGTCCCTCTATTTGTGGAACAACATCAAGACGCACACCACAAATAGGAGGAGGAGCTCGGCCAAACACCAAAAAAGGGTTTACGCGCTAATTATATATGTATATATAACCATGTAGAGTAAAATACGAATTACATACTTGTACATTATAACTATAAACGAAAACTATAAAAAGAGTTACTTTTAAAGGTTCAGGATTATAGCGACTTAACCAGCAAATCAATATTTTTGTATGAACGTAAATCAATATTGTTTGAATTAAAAAAAGTTAGAAACCATGTTTAAACTCAAATAAATAACAGAACGTAATACCGTTTTTTAATTTATTTTAAATTATTTAATAATTTTGTTTTTGACTTCATATTATTTTAGTTTTTGATATTTAGCAGTTAAAATTAAAAGTAAAAAGAGTCTTATTATGTCTCCGACTCGCCTTGCTATAGTGAGTGGCGAATAGATGAAGTAACTTGTGAAAGGAACCAAATGTTGGTAGTACTGGAAAAGAGCTGCCAAAAACTACATTTGTTTGGAAGTGCTTAATGACTATTAGTAAGCCCGCGTTCACACAGGACTACTTTTGTTGCGGCAACTCGTTACTTTTGATGCTCGTGTTCTGTCAACGCCTTTATCTTCTCGTTTTTCTCAATGTTGACTGTAGAACTAAAACTAAAGAAGTCCAAGCAACAGAGTTCCTGTGTGTGAACAAAATAGATAAAACAAAAAGACGCAAAGTTTAAGTAACAAAATTTGCTCTGTGTGAACACAGTCAAATCAAACTTGTCTTAATATCAGAAAAAGGCTGTTAGAAAAATGTTTTTCTTACGTTCTACGTTCTCTCTGTGAATTCCAAATGGTAATCACGCACCAACCCATTCGGCTGCGGGCTTCCACCCAAACATTGAGAAGAGAAAAAGGTGAGGAAAAATTAATCATCCAATATTGTTTTTTAAACATTGGCAAGATAAAAAAATGGTGATGAGTGTCGTCTGCTAGTCGGAGCAAAGTTAGCTTTTCGGAGTTATTTTGCCCTTAGCGATTTAAGTGATGGATATTTGAAAACCCAGAATTACTTGAAACTGATTTATTGTGGTGAATAGAACTTATCTATGCATATGAAAGTTTTTCTGTAAGTTTCCAAATTGTGATTTTTCGCTGAACAATCACCGGTTGAAGTCTTAGCATTCGAATAATTTTTGGGAATTACACTGTTTAAATTGAATCTAAATTTAAATTTCGAACACAAATGTTATAATGCGTGACATGCAGAGTGACTAGCTTTATACTGGTCTTGAATGGGCTAAACTTGGAAATCTTTTATTTGCTGTGGTGGCATCGACCGCAAAGAGTTAACTGAACAAAAGTTAACGAAACCTACCAAAGCCATTTAATGTCAGTGCGTATGAGTAACGCAACCAATATTTCCTACGTTAAATAAAAAATTTGAAAAAATATACCTATACATATATGTATCGAGTGTTTTTTTAGCTGCTCAAGAACTATCGATATCCATAACTATGGTTTGACAGCTCAGAATGTCGAACTGTGTTGACATTTCTGCTCAGTAAGATTTGGCAAATCATCATGAATCCATGCTTTTAAATTGAGGAAATTTACTTTGAAAAAAAAAATAGATCTGTTCGCGAAGTGTTGAAGAAGATGCCGATATGCCGCTTCAGCATCATTCTTAACTAATTGGCCTTTGTCCTTCGTTTTTGTGCAAAATTTTGCATAAGAACCTTGGCTCACGTTACCATAAAATACAACTCGTGTAAGAATTGAAGCGAAATGATTATCGTTTGAGTCGTAATTTTGCTAATTGGGCTCATTTCGATTTATTATTAAAATTTTTTGGAAAAAGTAGTCAAAACTTAAAGTGATCGAATGGACCATGTAACTCGTAGACGCGACGGACATATGCCGAATATTATATTAAAAAATAAATTTCATGGAATTATCCAACAGATTATAATAAAATAATTATCCCAGCAATATTTAATTTTTACATTATCATTTTAAATTCTCGAGCTCTTAAAAAAGCATCCGAAACATGTTGAATAATTCATTTTTTCCATAGAGAGTTATGTGTATTCTCCACTCGAACAATTAATTTTTTTCTTCCTCGAACATCAGCTGCTTACTGACTTACGAGGCTTCCCCCATCATAAGTCATCTTCTTATACAACTTAATATTCATGAGATTTGTTTGTTTACAACTTTGGTTTTCTTGCCATCTCAATTTTTTACATAGCATACATATTTACTTATATATACATGCATTTCACTTATACATCCTCACACAAGGCAGATAATTCCGAGTAGAGGTCAATTGCCTTCACTCAGTGATTTACGATTTTCGACATTATTCACTTGGTATTTGTAATTCGCTGGAAAATCAAATTAGTAATGAATGGTAAAACATGACACTAATACATGCAGAGAGCGCAGATACACAGACGTACGCTTCTTACAAACGTTATTATGAAGCTGTTCTTTGACGCCATATGGCTTGCCAATTATTAATTAATTGCAACCTAGCGTTAAATATTTATGTACGTATCGCTTGCATATCCTTCGAAAAATGCAAATTTATACCGACTATATACGAGCATATACATAAATGAATTATATATATACATACAAATAAGGCAAAGGCTTAGAAAATGAGGTCAAACACTTTGGTTTATTAAGTTTTCGCTTGCTTTTCGTTGCATTTGCAATATTTACATTTGACTTCACAGTGAATAATTAATTACTTTGGACGTAAACATAGAAAAGAGGTCGAAAGAAATGTGCTTAAATTCATAAAGTCAGTTAAAGTAAAAGGGGAGATAATTAATGAAATTATACAGTTTTTCGGTTATGAAAGTGTTTAAGGAGAATACCAATATCGCGCTCGAAAGAAGGGGTCAAGGTTGGGTTTGGTTTTGGTTGGTGGTGGCTAATGGTTGCCGCTCCTTGGCTAATGAAGCCCCTTTAGACCTGGAAGAATATTGGGATACCGCTAGTTTGGGCTCAAGCTCTCGCCCTAATTCCCAATGTGGAAAAATCACTTCGTCTCTCGAGAAAACGATAAAATATTCTGGATGGACGCCGAACGTCTGACTTTAGCGATTTGTTTTGGCAGTGTGGAAAAAAGCGTAGCACTATGTTTAAGAGAGTGACTATGCAGTGATTCTTCGAATCTGGCGAACAGATTTCTCGTAAAATATCAAACCTAGGGGCCAATTCTCGCGCTGTGATAACGTGAAGTGAAAGGATTTTTTTTTTAATTTTTCTTCATCTTGTCCATTCTTCATTCTATCCATTCACAAAGACTTATTTTGTAATTCTGGTCTGTGCTGTGAAACTACCCTAATAGTCGTGCTGAAACTTTGTGGTTGCACTATTGAAGTAAATATCAAAGCAGGAAAAACGTAAGCAAAACATCTCGGGAATAAATAATCTATTAGTGTTACTTAAAGAGCTAATACTAGTATACGTTTTAGGATAACCTTCTCTTATAGTAATGTAACATCACGTGTCGCAGAAAAGCGCTTCAACATAACTTTCAACTCACTTTGAGCTCTTGTGGAAGCATCTTATTAAAAAGCCGACTTTGCTGAACCTTCGGCTCTAAACTACCAAAAGCAGGCCTCATATCCAGCGCCTTCTTGGCTTATAAACTATATGATTCAGTCTAGAGTGCCTTTCGCAGAAATGTATTTAGAAAAATCTAAAAAAAGTGTTTGGTCTCTTCAAAGAATGAAATCAAGTTCACTTTTCTTTAAACATAAAAAAAAATTGTAAATCATTTTTCTGGCCATACCAGGTTTGCACCATCTATGTTTCACATTTTTCTGCCAGAAGGATCGAACAGAAGGTTGAGGACTTCGCTAAATTTGGTGTGTCTGCGCTATTACCGCGGTTGCCCGCTTTCTCTTGCTGGCGTCACTGGTGTGTTTTGTTTTTGCTTATTTTAGCAGCCACAATGCAAATAATGCGTAGACTATTGCGCGAGAGAAAGGATGGAAAGAAAACATTTTCGGGTTTGAGGAATAAGTTTCTTTTTTTTTTGGTTTTTTGAGAAACAGGGAAAGTAGGTAAATTTGGAAAAGTGCGAGGACCGTGCTTTACGTGGGAGTCAAACCCACAACCTCTGGGATGGTGGACTAGTGCACTTACGATAGACTACCGAGGCCGCTAATCTATATAAAATTTATTTTTTTTTTAAATGGAGATACTTTATTTGCAATCTATCTTAGAATGCAGATATTCAGCAAAAGAGATCTTATTACCTAATGACAGCATAGTATTTACACTGGTGCAAAACTACATAGAAAACTATAGAATTTTTTCTTTTCACAATTCTTATGCATATTGTATGTTATTAGATTTAATTTTTACGAAAATTGTATAACTTATATTAGAATTTTTAAATTTATTGGAGCATTTTAACAACATTTTTTTTTTTTTTTTTTTTTTTTATTATTAGGTATTATTAAATTGACAAATTTAAAAGAATGGCAAGTCTAAGACATGATTGCGCTTTAATCGTCTAATTTCATTGGTTGTGTCCAACAAGCAAATAGCATTTGTGTTTACATGATTTGACAATCGTTCAATGTATCTCTTAGAATATACTGAGATTTCTCTCTTAACAAATGGAATACCTAGATCCATGTGTATGGCTTCGTTTGGGATAAGCCAAGGTGCATTAACAAGTGTTCGCAAGGTCTTTGACTGGTAGCGTTGCAAAATCTCCACATTGGACTTACTAGCAGTTCCCCAAAGCTGTATGCCGTAGGTCCATATAGGCTTCAATATAGCTTTATACAATCTAACCTTGTTTTCTACACTAAGTTGAGATTTGCCCCCAAGTAGCCAGTACATTCTTTTGGTTTTATTTTTAAGCTGTTGATGCTTAGCTTTAATATGATTTTTCCATGTGAGGCGTCGATCAAGATGCATTCCCAAGTACTTGACTGTGTCGCTAGTAGGAATTTGATGACCATTTAAATACACTGGAGGACATTGTTCTCTTCTTAGTGTAAATGTAACATGAATAGACTTTTCACGATTTTTTCCATTTATTGAGCCAAGTTTCCAAAGTGTGTAAGTGATTTTGTAGCAGGGAGGAGGCCTCTGCAGGGGACTCATTAGAAGCGATCATCAGCAAAAGTCCACTTCTACCTTTTCTGTTGTCGGCATGTCGTAAGTAAATATCGTATACAAGACTGGGCCTAAAACGCTACCCTGAGGCACACCTGCGTTGATACTACATATATATTTCAGATGACGCATCTTGGTGCTTTACATAAAAGTGCCTGTCGCTTAGATAAGAAAAAAAATTTAAATTTTTTTTTCAAATGAGGCGAGGGCCTTAAGCTGATTTTGCATTGAATTGGCTAAATTTTGTGTGCATTTTTCCAGTTTTTCAGAGCATTTTTCAATTGTGCGAAATATTATGCTTTCTGATGTTTTTTTCCAATAAAGCCCATCAATTTTATTAGTCGGGAGACTGAAATGTTGGTTTCATAACATGTGGACAATTCCATATAAGCCACCGCTGCACTATTTTCGACTTATGCTTAAGGTCATTATCTCTATAAAACCTGAATTCTTGTCGTAGACCCAAATTTTCGGCACTCTGAAGTAATTTGTCTTTTAGTATTCTGATATATATTTCCTGTCCATAATGCCGTCAATGAAAACTAAATTTTCTCAGCCCTGCTATGAAGCTGAAACTGTTACACCTCGACTATCGTGTTTTACAGTCGCACACAGATACTTCAGCTTGAACTGTTTTTTAGTCCTCCGTCACACAAACAATCTACCATCTAAGCCAAATACAGGGGATCATTAAAGAAATCGAACATATCTACATACTTGTATGTATAAATACCCTCAAATATTTTCTGTGCATATAAAAAGTCTTTGGCAGTTGTTTGCATTGCTATATAGAACGGAAAAAGAGAAAAAAGTTTCATTTCATTTCTCTATTTTTACGTGAAAACACTTTGATGTTTTTTTTTACTTTTTCGCTGAACGCCTATTCAAAGACCCTTAAACATGTGAAAAAAACTTTCCCTTTCAGAATTTAACAGAACGAGAATAGAAATCCCCGAGCGTTAAATAAGACATTGTATGATCTACAGGTACATAAACGGGCTGGAAAGCACTTTTGACAGTTCGAATTGAAGTTCCCAAGAAATATAAAGTTTAGTATATAAATTAACAGCAGCAAACGCGCATCCGGCCAAAAATCTTTTCCCACCAAAATTGCCGACGACGCGACTACAGGTTTGCGCGTGACACCAACAACAAATTGCATTCGCGAGTCACGCGGACAAAAATGTGCAGCGACTAGTAGGAAAATTAAGAATTCAGGTATTTAGGCAAAGTTGTCGAATTGAGTAATTAGTTGTATATATTATCTCACCGGACTCCATCGGCTGTCTACGAGTGGTATTAGGCTTTTGCAAAGGGCCGAGAAGTCGTGGAAGATTTGCCCCGAACTGGTCGCCCAGCAACGTCTCCAACGGATGAAAACGTCGACAAAGTCAAGGAAATGCTTTTGGAAAACCATAATTTAACTTTGGGGGAGGTAGCTCGTGACCTAAGTATGCTCGACTCGTTCCAAGAGAGTTGTATTTCTTTCAAAAAATTTATCGGAAGAAGGTGGCTGAAGACATGCTTGAGCAAGTGCATTCGGGCCCAACGTTTATCCGGCGCATCACAACAAATGATAAGACGTGGGTATACATGAGTATGAGTTTGACATGCAAACCGGTCAACAGGCGGCTGAATGGCGCTATCCACATGAGCCGAAACCCAAAAAACCACGACAACGCCGGTCAAAAGTGAAAGTCTTGCTACTCGTTTTCTTTGATTATCATCGTGTTGTGCACTCGGAATTCACTCCAAATGGTTCTGCGGTAAATAAAGCATATTATTTGGAAGTTTTGTGACGTTTGAGAGGGAATGTGCGTAGGAAACGGCCTAATTTGTGGAAAGAAAGCTCATGGATCTTGCACCACGATAACGCACCGTCTCACAAGGCTCATATTATGAACACTTTTTTCACCAGAAGCTCGACTAATATCATCGAACAACAACTTTTTAAGCTTAAATATTCAAAAATATTTGAATTGTAGTTTTAAATTAGTCTCTTAAATGTCTACTCAGAATTTTGAATGAATAAATAAATGAGGCATTACCAGGGGTGACAGGATAGGCGTAGTGAGCAAAACCTGCAAAATGGAATTATGTTCCATAAATAATGCGCTTGTTTATTCGATATATACAAAATACAGAAATATAGAGAGAAAAACTGATTTTTGTAATTTTGTTTAATTGAATAAAAAAAACATTTTATGGACCGCCCTGTACATACTTACTTTCAAATTCAATTTAATGCTTAAGCTACTTACTAAACTTTAGTTCAATTCATGCGATAAATTGCCATCTGTCCGCTCATTAAAAAATGGTTTCGGGAAAGACACTTTTTGATCAAAGGAAAATCGGTGGTTGAACCATTAAAAAATGTCCAACGCCAATACAGGAACAGTGAGATCTGTTCTCGTGCCCTTCTCCAATTATTTATATTATACATATATTGTATTTCTTCCCACAGAATGGGAGAAAAATATATTTATACAAATTTCAGTGGAAAATACCGAAGAGAGTTTAAATATTTACAGTAGTCGTCTTATGGAAAGCAAATAAAATTTCAGTGCCAAAAGTTACTGCCAACTGTTAGATGCACATGCACACGCACATTCTCTTACACAAAATGAGTATTCAATTCGTTATCACTCACCCTAACGTAAGTCCCGAGAAACATTTCCGTTTAATTCGATTGCAAACAGTTGTCAATACAGATAGCGCCGGTAAACCGCAACATATCGGCAGGACAGTTACTTGTGAAAGTGCCGGTAAAATCGAAACGTCAAGAATGGCATACATTTAATTTGCTTGCAAATGTAAATGTGAAACACAACGGAAAGATGTAAAAGCCTTGCACACCAGCTGGCAACAAAAATAGCTATGTTGCTCTCAAAGCCGAGGTACGTGACCGGAAATGGAAATTAAGTCAGCTGCAGTCAGTGTAAGCCAGCTGAAAAAGGAAAACTGTGCAAAAATAAGTGTGTAAATAAAGAAGCAAATAAAAACCCGGCACCGATCAGCATACATACTTATGTACGAGTACACATGCACATACTTATACACACATACTCATGCAAGTTGGTTTGACTAACTGTTGCAGTACCTCTGGTGTGATATACCACATTTGCATATTGTAGGCCAAGAGACAAGGGTGATTCGTGGTTTCGACACAGATTTGCTCACCTTTAGTTCTTCTGTTATTTGCAGTTTATATGGAACACTTGAAAACCGTTTTCGTAGGAAATTAAAGGTAGTGCACTGAAAAACGAGGTTAGAGGTAAGTTATGCTTGTCGTAAAAGGCGACTAAAATCTCGTCCCCGAGCAGTATGGAAGCTCAACTGGTAGGGTCTTCGGGTACAAGCTATGACCGAAGGCTTAATCTCGGTACCACGGGGAACAGGAGCTCTCAGAGTTCGGGAGATTTTTGTGGTGGCGCGGGTAAATTTTTTCTGGTTAATGTGGACTTGCATTGGAACGGGGTGCCGGAACTCATAGATCGGCAAAGGCTTAGATGGGCCTTCAGCATTACTAAGGCGGTTATAGTGTCCGTACCACACTACCCATAGGTTCCAAGACCTATAATTATTATACTTAGAACAATAAAATCATATTATGAACAATAAATTTATAGAAAAATAAATTAAATAAATATCTTGAACTCTGTTCCATAATATAATTGATCCGTGCGTGTAGGCCGTCTATGCAGTTTGATTGGTTGGCTTAAGTGGTAATTCGTTCAGAATCCAACTAGCGCTTCCGCACCATTTTGTTGCCTCATCCTCGTTACCAACTTGTTTATCAGTTATTTACGGCATGACTATATCCAGCCTGTGCGGTTTAAGAACCTTATCAGGTTGTTGACGTCTAAGCCAGACGGTTGCTCGAGACTCTTGAACAGCGGTTGGCCCAAGGTAAACATTCTGTCCTTCCATAGAGCAGGACATTCACAGAGGAAATGAAAGATTGTTTCATTTTTCGCCGGTTGTTTACAACTGTGACAGTATGTGTTGTGAGGGATGCCCATTTTGGCTGCTTGTTCTTCGGCAGATCAAAAGTCAGTTATGACTGCCGTTAGTCTCCAGGCGTCCCGTCGTTTCATGTTTATCAACGTTGAGGATTGCTTAAGGTTGCACGTGGGCCATAACTGTCTGCTAATTTTGCATTTCGTCTGGTCTCTCCATGTACAATCCGCGGAGGTATTTTTGGGAAATTATATTCTTGTCGCCCTAATGGTGTGAATACCGATTCTGCAAGAGCATTTTTCATGGCAGATCCCCCTCTTGCCAGTTTATCTGCTTGTTCGTTACCTTCAATATAATTGGCGCTTACAACCTTTTTGAGTGTTTGGCCGAGCTCCTCCTCCAATTTGTGGTGTGCGTCTTGATGTTGTTTCACAAATGGAGGGACCTACATTTTCAAGCCAACTCCGAACGGCAGATATTTTTTATGTGGAAGTTTTTCATGGCAGAAATAATTTCGAAGGTTTGCCAATGCCTGCCGAGGGACGACCTCTATTAGAAACAACTTTTTCTTCATTTTGGTCTTTCACCGAGATTCATAGGTTCCGTTCTCTCTGAATTCCGAATGCTAGTCACGCATCAACCCATTCGGCTACGGCGGCCAACAGGTACCGGCATGTACTGACGTAAAAAACATCGGATGTTGTACATTGAAAATAAGAAATAATATCTATAATCGTTGTTCATACAACAATACCAAAAGATCACTCGCCACAATTTTCCCTTTGGTAAAATATGTACATTAAGAGGTATCATTTAATACACAAAATAAATGAGATACTGTTTTTCGGAATTATAAAATTTTGTATACTTTAAAACTTCTTCAAAAAACCGAGTTTTTTACAAATAAAATTACTTTTTAAAAATGTTTGCTCCAACGAGGTGGAACAAATCACAGTCACTAGTGGTAGAATTGACAGGAAAATACTTTAAAATTATTTAGTAAGTTCAAAGTTGGAATATTCTCCAGTAATTTTGAATCCAATTTACTCCCAAAGGATTGAAGAGTCCAACTTTCTCCTGTTTTCTCTGCAATTTTTTTACATTTTAACGAGCCACGCCCGTCTTACGGGGCCTGTTGTATTTTAAGAAATTTGAAATCACTTTCCTTAAAGCGTATTAGAGGATATTTTGTGATGTTTATCTATTACATTGCCTGTAATATCACTGTTTGTCCAGAACTACTGAAGCAGATAAGCTTCTTTATCCCCCAAAAAGTTTTGCATTTCGGTTTCCGTGGCGTGTTGAAATTTTCAAATCAAATTGTTTAAATATTGCATCTATTACTAGGTCTCTTAATGGAACTAATAGGATATTTAATAGTCTCGGACTTAATTTCGCCCTTCTTGGATCTCTATTTTTATCTAAGGTCGAATCAAAGTATTTAAATCTTTTAAGTCTTACCTTTAAATTTTGAAATTTAAGTTATTTTGTACCTCTCGTCTGCAAGGCTTGTAACCATAGACATAATAAACGAAATGGAACATAGACATGAAATTTGTTCGCTACATGGGTTTGTGCGTTCTGTAATAACTTTTTCAATTCACGACGCAAAGAAGCTTAGAAAGGAGTGATTTAATGTATCAATTCGAAGCGAGGCGCAATGAATAACACCTGAGCGCATAGCTATCACTTTTGCTCACTATACTTATAAGTATTTTCTACCCGGCTACCTTTTCCAAATTGACTCCTTCTTCGTTCGAAATAACTTCATATTTGTGTTGCTCTCCCTCTTCATCGCTTCTGATTTTTCCGCCTCGCTGCTTCGCACATGCAGCTAATCGCTTCCATCAAAAGCATGGCTGTTCGCATCTTCATCTACTTATTCGTTCACAAGCTGTTCCAATTCCGCATTAAAAAATGTTGGAAAATGTGTCTTCCGAGCCATATTTCAGATTCAGTATCATAATAACGCTAAACAAGAGCACAACCAAAATATTCAAATATACAACTGACTGTAAAATAAGAAATTTATAAAGTTGAAGCAATTGCTGTTGGAAAACGTGACACCGAGTAGTTTCGATAGGAAAAGTATGTTGCCAACTTTACGAAATCATATGGGTAGATTTCACCCAGAAGGAGGGAAAACACATGCTTTCATAGCAATCAAAGGTAATCAATTTTGTTCGACACCAGTTTCGTGACAAAGTCATTGAGTTTTAGTCAAGGCACATTGAGCAGGTAGTAGCAGTAGAGTAGCTGCTCGATTGTTTGCTCTTTACTTCGTTTCTAAAATATCAAATTTTGTTTGAAACCACATAGGAGGAAGCAACAGCAAAAACAAAATATACTTAGTCAATGCATACGGCGTGAAAAAATTTGCAGAAAAAAGTTGCGTCCTTTTTCTTTTGTTTGTATGCATTGTCTGCTCAAAAATTATACTCAGTTTCGTGACAAATTTCATTTGTTTTCACTGGTGTGGGGAGCTAAGGAAACTCGCATTGCAGTGATTGCATTACAAAAGTGTGGTAAAAGTGCCAGTGAGGTTTAGGAATTGCTGACAAAACACTTAATATTTCGAGAATGTTTGTTTACCGCACGAGTTTATCCCAAACATTTGAAGTGACAGACAGAAAAAGAAGTAGTCGTCCTCGCGTGGTTCGAACCAATGCAGCCATAAAAGCTGCTCGAGAAAGAATTTGCAGAAATCTCTTAGAAAACAGAAAATCATATCCAGGGTAATAAATGTATCAATCAGATCCATGTCAAGAGTAATTAGAAATGAGCTCCACATGAAAGCCTTCCGCCGCTTAGCTGGCCATCTTTTGACAACGCGCTTGAAGAAAATTAGACTCGACAGATGTAAGCAGCTTCTTCGGTGGCACACGGTCAACTGCCATAAAAATACTCCTTTCACAGATGAGATAATTTTCGCTGTTGAAGAAATTTTTAATAAGCAAAACAACAAAATCTATGCTAAAACTTCTAAAGACGCAAAAAATGTTGTACCAAGGGTTCATCGTGGCCACCATCCAGCCTCCGTAAGAGTTTAGTGGGGAGTGTTTTGTAAAGGCGTTACATATCTTCATTTCTGCAAAAAAGCGGTTAAAGCAGAGTGAAGCAGTTCTCTCTTCAATGGGGGGCGTAGGATCTCCAGCATGATTCGGCTCCAGCTCATGAGGTTTTCTCGCTTCTAAATTTTCCTTATTTTGGAGTTTTAGCACATTCAAACACGGATTTCCTTAATATTAAAAAAAAATATTTTTTCTACAAATTTTTTCATGGGATTTATACAAGTATTTTTGTATTGATCATAATTCTTCTTCGGCAGGCATGCTTTCATCCGACCATATTTTGCATAGGAGCTGATGCATGCACCTTACCAGCTCCTCGGCGCCATGTTTGAATAGTTCAGCCGGCAGTCCGTCGGCGCCCGCGGCTTTGTTGTTCTTCAGCCGCGTTATCGCTATTCTCACCTCGTCATGATCGGGTTGCGGAACGACAATTCCGTTGTCGACGATTGGGGTATCGGGATCTTCACATTCTCTGTGACATGCGCAGCTATCACTGTTTAACAGGTTCGAGAAGTGTTCCCTCCATAATTTAAGATTGCTCTGCATGTCAGTCACCAGTTCGCCGTCTTTGTTCTTACAGGAAAACGCCCCGGTCTTAAAACCGTCTGTAAGCCGCCGAACTTTCTGGTAGAATTTTCGGGCGTTGTTCCTGTTGGCCAGCATCTTAAGCTCCTCGCACTCACGTATTTCGGCCTCTCGTTTCTTTTTTCGGATAATACGTCTTTCTTCCTTTTTCAGCTCTCTGTATCGATTCCACATGGCTCGCGTTGCGCCCGATCGCAGCGTGGCTCTATAGGCGGTATCCTTTCTTTCTGCGGCAGCGTGACATTCCTCGTCGTACTAACTGGTTTTTCGGGCACGCCGGAATCCGATTTCTTCTTCGGCGGCGGTACGTAGGGAGCGAAAAATGTTGCTCCCATGCTCGTGCATGCCGTTTTGTTGGGCAGTACTCTCTGAGAGCAGGAGTGAGAGTCGAGTGGCGAATCTTCTGGCTGTCTGTTGTGATTGCAGCTTTTCGATGTCGAACATTCTTTGCGTAGTGAGATGTTTTGCTGCACAGAGGCGTGTGCGTAGTCTGGCTGCAACAAGGTAATGAGCCGAGTCGATGTTGGGTCCTCGAAGCGTGTCTTCCATCTATCACTTGGTGATATCTTGGTGTATTTCCTTATGCTGGAATCTGGTGCTACAAACTACCATGTTTCAGGCCCCGCCGAAGTCGATCAGCCTCTGTCCGTTATCGGATGTTTCCTTGTACAGGCTGAATTTTCCGGGTGTGGGATCAAAAATTCCCTCCTTGCCCACCCTGGAGTTGAAGTCGCCAAGCACGATTTTAATGTTGTGGCGGGGGCAGTACTCAAAGAAACTTTCCAGGCGCTGTGTACAAATAACTTATTTTCTAAGGGATGTGAAGGGTGATCAATTTAGAGGTGTCGGATTTTAAATTGATTGGGCAACCTTCATTATTTTTGTGTAGAACCATCCATGACATTTATTGTTTAAAGATAATCCCTTTTAAATGTTGGCCGCAGTTCCGCCGTAATTCGGACATCCGTAAACAACAATTTTGAATGAGTCGCAACTCGCTGGGGTACTTCCGTCGGTATCACGCGAACAACTTTAGTAATGTTGGCACCCAATGCCTCAATCGAAGCTGATTTGTCCCCAAGGCAAAGCACAAAGTATCCACAAATAAAAGTCCAAATGTGTGATATCACACGGCCTTAGTGGCCAATCCACTGGTCCGAGACGAGAGCTAAATTGCTCACCGAAATGGCGATTTAGTGAATTCATTGTTTCACGGGCTGTATGGCAAGTAGCGCCGTCCGCCGTCTTCTTGGAAGCAAATGTTCTGGAGATTACGAGCTTGAATTTCCGGCATCAAAACGTTGTTCATCATGACGCGATAGCATTCGCCATTCATTGGTACATTGGCGCCAGCCTTGTTTTTAAAGAAATATGGGCCAATGATTCCTCCACCCCATAGGCCGTAGCAAAAGGTTGTTTTCAATAGATGTAATGGATGTTCTTGAATGACTTCGGGTTGCGCTTCAACTACGTCAATTTTGTTTATTGACCCCTCATCGATGAACACCATAAGTTAGCGCGCGATGAACACTTCTCACGAAGCGTCGGTTTTCGTATCACCAATGTGCGATTTGTAAAGGTTGTGGAGGCGTGAGTCTTTCCACGATAAAATGTCAATGAATACTGAAAATATTATGTTTTTAGTTTGACTGTACTCACGCGTGATCTGTCAAACCAACTCTATTGGAAAAATTACCCCCAATCTGATCACCCTTTATAAGGCTTAAAATCTATTTTAGCTCAAAATAGGTTAGAAACTTTCCTAATTTTATATGTATTCTTCAAATATATGTGCAGACTGAAAATTTTCTATTTATTTTTTTTTGTTAACATTTTAGTTTGGTAGGTTTCGAAGGTTTTTTCTTTCAAAAGCTAATTATAAAAACCTTTTGTTATGAAATAAAAATTAAAAGACTTAATTCTTGTGTTCTTGAAACTTGAAATCTTATTTGAAAGACTTGCTTCGGCTTCAGTGTTCGGCTAAATATTTATTGACACCGAATATATACGATTTAGGCCGAAATTCCGGCCTCCGTCGGCAACTACTTGTAACAAACAACTGGCATCACCATACACAAGGTTAGGTTAGGTTATGGTGGTAGTCGGTCTGCACGACCAACTCACTTAGACCTTACAGGTCCGTTGTGATACCACTGTGCTACACGGGAACCTCATTTATCTTCCTTCGTGGAACCATTTCGTGGCTCTTATGAAGCGTAGTATTGATGCCAACCCCACGCCAGACAGTTCTGTAAGAGAATTAAAAAAGTATTTACCTAGACAACCTGCTCTGATTTTAGCTAGGGCTGGACAATTGCAGAGGAAGTGCTCAACTGTTTCTTCCTCTTCCTCATCTCTGCAACTTCTGCAATATTCATGGGAGAAGACTCCTAGTCTCGAGGAATGCCTGCCCAATAGCCAGTGACCGGTTAAACAAGCCACGACCTTCGAGATATTGTCTCTTGAGAGACTAAGCAATTCCTTTGTTCTTTTCTTGTTTATTTGCGGCCATAGTAGCCTAGCTGTTAGACACGTATCTTAATTTCTCCATGACCTATTGGCCTCTTGGATAAAGTGGTTTTTTATTATTAGTTTACTCGTGGCCATGGGTATTCCAATGGTACTTTCATCACTCAGCAGTTGGAGAGCGGTACCCTTTCTGGCTAGCTCATCTGCTTTACAGTTTCCCTCAATATCTCTATGTCCCGGAACCCAAATAAGGCTGACCTTGAATACGTCACTAATATCATTTCACCATACACAAAACTGCAGAAAACTTTTTTTCAAAAGAAAATTCACTCCGAGGTTTGTCTCCAATCGCTATTAGAAACCATTTTTTCTATAATTTGATTATTCCAGGCACAGGGGCATGCAACTGATGACCACCCAAATGGTATATAAAACGAATCAAAAACTCATCGCAAATTAGAATGTTATACACCTCTAAAACAGACCCGTTGCATCTACAAGCAGATGTAATAAGAGCAGACAACTCAACTTAAGTTATGTCTTACGTATAAAAATCGGCCACTTATGTGGTTCATTCAATTGTATGGCATATTACATGGCTAGGTATAGTTACATTTTATTTATTTTTTGGAGCTGAAGGCTGCCCTCCAAATGTATGAGCTGTACTCCCCCAAAAATTTTGTTTAGATTTCCAAAAAGTCGGCAAAAATGTTACCACAACTGGCATTCATACGGAAAATATGTAAATTTAAGCTTTGCGACTGTTTTGGCTTTATTTCAAAGCATTTTTATTGTTGTACTAGAACAAAATGCTCAGAAAAGGCACGGAAACACGTTTCTGTATTGTTATCGTATTTTTATTTACTAATAATAACAAACTCTCATACATACATGCCATTGGAATAAATATCAACATACATACACAGACACCGCAAGCCTATCTGGCAATCTTCTCAAGCATTCGATTATTAGCTTCAATCACGCTATAGAAACTGTCAGTAAAAGCATGCAAACAATAATCAGTTGATAATTTTCAGCAACTCAATGGCTACATAGAAGCTGTAGAGGTTATCAGCGAAAGCAAAAATCTCGGAAAACACACAGTAGCTTTTTACTAAAATAAAATTAAAATAGAAAAAACAAAGCAACCACAGAGACAGCATCAAGTGTCAGCACTCAACTCACGTCAGACCTGATCAACAGTAGCTTGTGCGCAACGTTTTAAATCGGATCGAAAGAGCAAGCAAATTGCTTCGAACACATAGTTTTCCATTTTCAAAGAAATTATCGAGTTCAAAAAGTATTTACGCGAAAGACCCGGTAAATTTGTCGCTGCATCCATGCGAACTGTACACGAAAGTGCATTCAAACCAAAATTATCTGCAGAAACGAAGTTCATAGTGGATATTCGACCTGCCAACCACAATGCAGCGGCGCTCAACAGCGTCAATGCCGTCGCTAATAATAACATGAACTCTAACCCATTAGAGGTGAATGCTACGAATGGCGGCGGTCACAATGGTCTGGTTGTTGATGCCGCTGCTGGAGCGCATCATCGCCTTAGCGGCAATGGCGGCGTGAGTGGCAGCTCCCGCAATTCCAAGGCGGAAGTGAATTGGCATCGCGTTTTCACCGTTTCATCGCTGTTTGTGTCGCTATTGCTGATTAGCGGTTCCATTTATTTGCATTTGCGACAGAAACATCATCTTGGCAGACTTCATCACGACCAGCATAGCCCAGCAGCCGGCTCGGTTGGTAAGTTTATAGTGCAATCAATATGCCAAACTGGCAAATGGCTGAGAGTTGGCCGCAAGCAGACTTACTGTGAAAATGTTGGTTTTTTGTCTTGTCGCGCGTGGGAAAAATTGTTATCTTGTTGGTGCAGAGCTTTGTGTGCTTGTGTTATAACTCGTTTATTGTTGGTGTTCCGTGTTCGATTCGTGTTGTTTAAAATTGCCGGCATATTGCAGGCAGGAGGGTATTGTGTTGACTTAAGGTCTTAAGGTGCAATCAGAAAGCAAGGAAAGGTGTATATTTTAACTACTGCATGTCAAAACCTGTGAAGTTATTTGGGAGAGTTCTTTATAATAGGAATAATCAATTTCGGAAAGCAGGCATCCATAATCTAACTAATGCTCTCAAGCTGTTCGAGTGCTCGCGAAATGCTAAAATAAAATAAAAGAATAATGTATCAGCTATTTTTTTAGCTCCATGAGAACTATCGATATCGGTAACTATGGTTTGACACTTGAGAATGGAAAACTGTGTTGACATTTCTGTTTAGTAAAGTTTGACAAGCCATCAAGAATCGTTTAACGCCAGAACAACGCCTCCAAATTGTGGAAATTTAAAAACAAAAAAAAAAATCTGTTTGCTATGTTCATAGTGCACTGATGGCATCAAAGGTCATTATTTCTTTGAAATGAAGCAAGAGTTGCCGTTACGGTCAATGGCGAGCGGTATTGAGAAATGCTGTCTGAATTTTTGGTTTCAAAAATGAATAAGGCTTAACAAGACGACGCAACTTGCCTTACAGTGCACTTAACAATCGATTTATTCCAATATTGAAGCCATAATTGATGCCTTATGGCCAGATTTATTGGAAAAGTACACAAAAATTGGACTGATCGAATGAATCGGGCATATTCCCCATATTATATTAAAAAAGAAGTCCCAAAAATGATCTACCAGCTTATAATAAAAAATATAACATAAGCTTAAAAAGGTTCTTATACTTATTTAAAGTGCTTTTCATAATTAAAACACATGAACTTAACTTATTTTGGTTATGTTAGGTTCGCCAGGTTGCTTGTCTAAGACCGAGTGTCGTGGTGATCCACGGTGCTCGACACACCGTAAGCTCCATTATGCCACCTGCATTTGGTTTGAATCCCTTAACAAAGTTGTTTAAACAACTTAAATCTTTTCAAGAAGGCAACTAGTCCGTCCAGTGAGACATTTTGCAAATTTCCCAGGTCTTCGAAGAAATAACCGCCAAAATATTTGGGATGGTTTCTTTGATGTGCAGGACAATCGCAGAGGAGGAGTTTTACCAGCTCAATTTCTTCTTCATCTCCACAACTCCTGCAGAAGTTCCTCATCATAACAGTCACGCTACTGGCTAGGGTGTCAATAGTACAGTGACCCGTTATACGAGTAACACATGTGAAGATGCTGGTAGTTGATTTGTTGAATCCAAGCAGCCTTTTTGGTTTTTCAGTTTTGGAGACCCTGTAGTTAGTAATCAGAGACCGCCTTCTATTGGCTTCCGCTCAGGTCAATCGCAGTGTACAATTCGGTTAGAGGAATGCTTATGTCCTCTATCTTTTTCTGAAGGTCAAGTTGAGAGCCTTTCCTTGCACAGTAAATTCCCTTCACTACAGAGTGACCGTGGACCCAACAAAGTATGATGTTGTGTTGTTGGATAAGCGAGAGCGACCTACTGAATTCTTCAACTTTCTCTTTCTTAATTAATTTTTATAAATTTTTTTCTGCTACAAAAACCATATATTAGTCCAAGCTTCAAACTTTGTGCAAATTAAAAAAAAAAAACAGACAAAATGTGCATCATAATTTGAAAAGTTTGTGAAAAAATTTTTAGAAAAGTTTCAAGTATGCAGCTTTACAACCCATTGAATTTTGGTACAATAAAATGCAAGTTCAAAGTAGCTCAAAAATCTCGCCGATTTTTGACAATTGTGTTTTTTTGCTGACGGTATTGGGTGTTTTCTTCTGCACAAAAAAATGTTGAGCTTTCGTTATACTAATAGAATAAATCAAGACGCAACAGCTCGAACCTTTTCTCTGTTGTAAATATAATTTTTTGTTTTTCTTCAACATCTTCGCTACCCTCTGCTGAACTTTTACAAAACTCTTTTGGGACCCGATTAAAGATCAATTTTAATATTGTACCTAGTAGATTAAAAAGGTGCTACACAAATTTGCTCGCAAAATTTTACTATTGGTCTCTGGATTATTATTTAATTTAATTTACTGGGTATGGGAATAAGCTTCCGTCCTTTCGAAGCCAAAGTTACGAATTATTTAAACAATTAAATAATACAGGAGATTATGTGAAGTAAGTGCCATTGGAAGCTACAACTTTACTCTATCTTTCAATCAGCATACGGATTCCTCTGACAAAAAGTTGGAACTCTTTTGACTTGATCTAATCATTGAGCCAGTTTGCCATGCTCTCGTAAGAAGTGAAACGCTCCCCAATAAGGGCTGACTGCATTGATCGGAACAGATACTAATGCGAAGGTTTAATGTCTGAGGAATACGGCGGGTGGGGCAAAATTTCCCAATTCAGTCCATCTAGATATTTCTGGACCGATTTAGGAACGTGTGGCCCGGTGTTGTCAAGCAGTTTGTTGTCAGTTTGCCATGTCTACCGTCCCACTCCGGTAACTTTTCTTTGAGCTGCAGTCGGTAACGATCACCGGTGGTGGTTTCAGATGGTTTAAGGAGTTGGCAGATGTCACCCTTCAGATTCCAGCAGATGCACAACATAACTTTTGAAACATTAATATTTTATTTTGCTGTCGATGGATCTGGTTCACCTGGCAGGCACTAACATTTTCGACGCTTAAGGTTATTATAATAGTTCTAGATAGATTTTTCATTGCCAGTGACGATGCGATGCAGAAAACCTTTTCTCTTCTGCCGTTTAAGAAGCATCTCACGCGTCACCAAACGTCTCTCGATATGCCTCTTCATCAATTGATGTGGCATCCAGTTACTTGCTTTCTGGACCATTCGTATCGCGTGAAAACGTTTACGGACGGTTGATCTGTCAACATCCAACTCTTTAGACATACCATCAAGGGTTCGACATCTTTATCCCTTCGCTCACGTCGTAATTGCCACTTTGGAAGCAACGAAACAACTTTTCTTTAAAAGCACGATTTCCCGCAAAAACTGTTTTTTCGGAACGACTGTAGACATTTTTGAGTCAGATAAAAAATGATTTTTACGCTTCAAACGAATGTCAACTAGCGCGAGAGAGACCTCACATATACTCGTACACCTACAAATCACCAGTATATTATTATAGTGAACACAAACTAGTATCAGCAGCGACATCTCTTTTACGAGGGCGGAAACTTCTTCACATACCCAATAAATGCTAGCTGCCAGGGCCGTCTGTTGGTAAGAATTCTATTTGAAATCAATTTAAGTTCTTATATGATTTTTTAAATGCTTGTATGCGTTTTTGACGAAAAAACTTAGAACTTAATCAACTATGGGCAAAATCTCATTGAGGATTTACTACCATGCATTGGCTGTGGCCCTAAAGCAGCATTACTTATGGTGCCCTCTTAGTGCACAATGTAATTTTTGAGTGAATTTCTGGATTTCATGCAACAAACTACGAATATTTGGTTCATGCGTAAAGGCAGTATTGTTGTACGGAAGCGAAACATAGCTGGTCTCTCACACCATCACACAGAGGCTACAATCCTTCATCAACAAATGCCTCCGCATCATCTGCAGAATATTCTGGCCAAACACCATCAGTATATATATACATATATATATATGTATGTATCTTTCTCGATTCATTTATGCTCGTACATACAACTACTATGTGCACCTGTTCAACTGTGCACAAATTCACACGGGTATAAAGATCATTGCAATTGTAGTTTTGCCTACTTTACACCTACGCATGTAACTCACCACACATTGACTCACTCACAATATTTGAAATTTGTTCACACACAGCCGACGCATTGCTTGCACCAACTCCAACCAAACACTCACCCATCCGTACGTTTACCATTAACAATAAGCCGATATGATTAAAATTCCCATCCTCACCAACATTACGAGCTCGACCATCACCACAGCCATCGTCGTCGAAATCATCAACATGTCGAACCTTAATCCGCAGCGCTTTTATAACATAAATAGTTGATAATGTTGTTGCACGGTGGCTCCGTAACTATGGCTATAATGACGGCATTATCACCAGAAACAATCCTGACCGTACTGTGGCAACGCTCACAGCGGGTAACAAGAGGCAACAACTACTCAGACAATGATTTTCATGTTGAAAATGTTAATACAACACAAAATCAATCTCATCCGCAGCAACAACACCTACGACAATCGACGTCCACTCTTCGGCATCCGTACCGGCATCATCAGGAGCTCCTTCAGCTGCTGCAGCAACATCCGGCAACTCTTTCACAACTTCCTCTGTCACAGCGGCTAAGGCTACAATGACATCAATGGATTCACAACCAAAATGGAATGCATTACCTGATATGGATAGTCGTTCGCGACACATAACCGAAGCTTGTATGCAATGCATCTGCGAGACTACAACCGAATGCCGCCCAGCTACATGTGGCAATGATGTGGACTGTGGCGTTTTTCGCATATCACGCCCCTACTGGTTGGATGCTGGTAAGCCAGCACTTGAGGGCGATGAGCACAACAACAGCAATACGACCAAAAGTAAGTCGCTTTCAAACACTTGCATTCATGAACAAAAACCACACATACATACATATGTATATATGTCTTCATATAAATATATTCCCTATATATACTTACAAATGACTACTGAATACGCCAAGTCGTGGGTTACCTTCTCTGCGCTATTCAAGTAGTGCAGGTGTACTTATGTTTAGGTGTTAGCTGTGCTCCCTCTGATTATTAAAGCGAACTGCTATTACATGGTAGCCAAGTTTAGTAATGAAATTTCAGAGTACACACAAAGGTTTCTATGCACACACATACTAGTATATACCATACATACATACATACATATGTGTAGTCTTAACTTTTTCTTCGGTGCTCCTTGGTTGCATTTGCACTTCAAGTTTGCAGTGAGAATTTGATTCAAAGCCAAAAGTCACATACAGAGCTTCAAGTATTTTCTTGCTGTAGATTTAGATTGAGTTTCAAGAGAAAAATACGCAGGCACACAAATATAAATTTTATGCAACAGCAGAAGTTTGCCTTTTTTAAACTAAGCAGCTGAGGGCAGGTTTGAATTCAACTTTTCGCACTGCTCAGGAATCACTCACTCCAGATTTATACCTTCTACTAAATATGTCTTAACATCTGTCAATCTTCTATGTGTGAGCAACTTCCTGTCTCAACGTGTCATGTACAAAATGGCTTCATGCAAAACGGATCGCTGTATTCCGCATGCAAATGACCTGGTAGAAGGAAAATTGAGTTGTCAATCGACGAAATAACAGCTAATGTTAAGGCAGTGATGGCAAGAAATTCGCTAAGTCAGATATGAGAGAGTGAAATTCGCGGGACTCATCTGAGAATTTATTTTAACAGAGCTTTTTTAAACTCAATTTATGGAAGGTGTAAAACAAACCCTTTATTTATTTATTTCAACAATTCAAGAAACATAATTTCAGACTAACTAGAAAACGTAAAGAATAATGAAAATATTTGCATAATTAAATTACAAACTTACATATATCTAAACTACAGGGTTTGATTGAAAAGTAATGAGCCTTATTTTTTTTAAGCAGTTTTATTAAATCTTTTGGCTTATAACGGGTGATCAATCATGAGGTGCTTTTTTCAATAGTTAAAAAAAAAAAATGTAAATTATGTTCAAAACCTTTATTTATCATTTGAAAGGACATTCTTTGACATTTACTTTTTGAATATGACTTCATTCAAATGTTGGCCGCAACTACGCTTAAGGTGGTCCATTCTGAAGGTCCAATTTTCAATCACTCGTTCGAGCATTTCGACTGGTATGTCGTGAATAACACGCGTAATGTTGGCTTCCAGAGCTTCAATCGTAGCTGGTTTATCAGCATAGACCTTGGACTTCACGAATCCCCAAAGAAAAAAGTCCAAAGGTGTGATATCACAAGATCTTGGTGGCCAACTCACAGGTCCTAAACGTGAAATCAGCTGCTCTCCGAAATGACTTCTCAATAAAGTCATTGTTTCACGAGCTGTATGGCAAGTGGCTCCGTCTTGTTGAAACCAAATGTCGTAGAGATCATTAGATTCAATTTCAGGTAGCAAAAAGTCCGATATCATGGTACGGTAGCGAGCACCATTCACAGTTACGTTGCGGCCATCATCATTTTTGAAAAAATATGGACCGATGATTCCACCAGCCCATAAACCACACCAGACCGTTGTTTTCTCTGGGTGTAAAGGTAGCTCTTGAACCTGTTCTGGTTCTCTTCATCCCAAATACGGCAATTTTGCTTATTGACGTAACCATTGAGCCAGAAATGCGCCTCATCGCTGAACAAAATTTTGCTCGAAAACAGCGGATATTCTTCAATCTTTTCAAGAGCCCAATCAGCAAAACGGTGACGTGCAGGAAGGTCATTTGGCTTTAGTCCTTGTACGAGCTGTATTTTGTATGCTTTTAAATGAAGATCCTTCCGTAAAATTGACCAAGTTGTTCCATACGACAGTCCAAGTTGCTGAGAACGGTGCCGAATCGATTCATCGCGGTTTTCACGTACACTCTCTGCTACTGCCGCTATATTCTCAATGCTTCTTGCTGGACGTGGTCTATTCGGTCGAGAATTATCCACCAATGAATATTCGGATTCAAATGGTATGATGGTATGTCGAATAGTGTTTAAGGCAGGCCGATTATGTTGACCATAATGCGGTCTAAGCGCACGAAAAACATTTGTCACAGAACGCTGATTTTCATAATACAGTTGAACAATTTGTAGACGTTGTTGCGGTGTGAGTCTTTCCATGATGAAATGCCAAACGCTGTTCAACAAATCCACGATGACAATTTGCCACAACTCGCGCGCGATCTGTAAAAAAAAACGCAAATGAAAAAAACTCCTCTTAATTGATCACTCGTTACAACTAATATTCTTCAAAATAAGACCCTTAAGCGTCAATACACCGCTGGTAGCGGTCCTTCCACTGCAGGAAACATTTTTTAAACTCATCCGCCGGAATCGCGTTCAATTCGGCTGTTACAGTTTTTTGGATCGCCTCGATGGAGTCGTAACGCCTCCCCTTCAGCTTTCTTTTGCACGGGAACAAGAAGAAGTCCGGAGGGGACAGGTCTGGGCTGTAGGGATGGTGGGGAAGCACCGGAACCCCCATCTTGGCCAATGCAGAGGTGCAGAGGAAGGCGGTGTGCGCCGGCGCATTGTCGTGATGAAGGGTGCAATTGTTGACGAGGTCGGGCCGAACTTGTGCCACCGTTTTACCTGGGCACTGGACAAAGATTGTCCCCCCTAAGCCTCCTTGAGTAGCCCAATGATTTCGGTACTCGTTTTGTTTAGCTTTACGCAAAATTTGATCGAGTAACGTTGCTTCAACGATCGCTGCATTTTCGCCACTGCAAAATCCTAACACACTTTTAAAACAGATTTCACGCGCGGAGCGATGTTGACTACACCGCTGTTGCCAGCGAACTGGGACCGGTTTCTAGTGGAAGGGGAAGGTTCAACGATTATTTTCCCCCACCAGCCGATTCGGTTGATCGCTTGGCAGACGCTCCGCGCGGGAAGGCACATTACTTTTCAATCAAACCCTGTATGTTGTAACCAAATCAGCGGAATTAGGTGGGTATTTACTCTCCTCGACACTCGCACAAACATCTTCATCGATGGTCAAACTGTTATTAAAGCAATAATGGCTGTAATTGTTAGCTCGGAATGCGTGCCACACTGTAGACCACATATGGACGAGCTCTGCAAGAATAGACGGGTCACAATCCACTGGACACCAGGGTACAAGGAAATAGAGGGAAATTTGAGAGTTAACAAGTTTGCTAAGGCAGACACCCGCTTGTCTAGGATGAGTATGTCAAACATATTTGGTATATAACCCTCACTCTTCAACTAGACAAGGAACTAACTCTGGAAGCACAGTTTATATGGGAAGTCTCGACTTCTAACAAGATTGCCAAAATAGTGCTACGAACTAATAACACGAAAGCAACCAACTTTATTTTATCACTTCCAAGGAAAGAATGTAAAATATTGGTTCGAGTACTGACGGGGCATTGTCTAACTCCGCATCACACATCTAAAATGGGATTGGTCCAGAACGATGCGTGTAATTTATGCACAGAAGAAATGGGTACATTAGAACACATCCTTTGACACTCCCCTGCTCTAAGCAGAACTCGTTACAACTACCTGGAGGATAATGCTGAAAAAATTTTAAACCGTTTATTAAAACTCGCCAAGACATATACCATAACGAATTGTGTTTAAGCTTCAACAACACTGGTAATACTGCGAACCTTTGTGGTCTATGTGAAATCTATTCAGGTCAGTTAGATGTACCCAACCTAACCTAACTAAATTAAATGATAGAGTTCAACTGTCCATAAAACTCTTTCTTTAAAACTGAGAAATTCTGGGAGACCTAAGAAAATTATTGCTTTGAAGCACAAATGGGCAATCAATGTTGTATTTAGTAACATTGAAACACACGAGGGTGCAAGAATCGATCTTCTACTTCCTAAAGACTTTTAAAGTTGATGTGTAAGATGGGTTAGGATCAGGAAATTTTACAGTCTTTTTTTAATTATTTGATTTCTTTTTTAGTACAATTTTCAGAGTTTTTTGTACACAATCGATCCTGTCGATGAAAAATGTATGGCATGGCTTCCAAATAAAATGCGGCGTATTCCAAAGGAGCAAACGAAGTAAACAGCAATTTCATAGTGCCTCGACAAGACTCAGTCTTGCGTTGGTTTCATTAATCTATTAGCTTTCTGGCAGTGTAGGTGATTAGCCGGCCGCTACCAACGGTATTAGGGTCTGTAAGATTTGAACCATGCCGCCGTACAAAGCCTAAGACATAACAGGATTTTGATAAATAGAAATTACACCTAAATCTTGGAAAAAGTGACTTGATAGCGTTTTTTGATATGTAAAGAAAGTCGGGGTTCTTGACCCTACATACCAAAATTGTCTATATCTACTTAAAGCCTACAAACAGGCACTCGCAGCACTTTAACTTTCCATACAGGAGGAATGGAAGGGGAAAAGAGAAGGAAAGGAACCTGACAGGTAGAAGGAAAAGGGAAGAAGGGGCTTAGACTAGAGGATGACGACTAACATTCGCAATTTACGTTTATATTAACCGCTTCAGGCTGCTGATGAGTTTCACCAGATGTGTGATATTTAAACCCCCAATATGCACCGGTGTTGTGAAAAAGTGAGAACACAAATGTCTAAACATTTATCCGACGAGAGTAGGGAAGCTAAGAAGAAGGGGCTGAGATGATTCCACCTCGTCCCCCACACAGCTTCTGCAGAAAGGACGTGAAGCAAAGCCAAGCCGCACCGCATGGACACCTAAAGGGAAATGTCTGGTAAAGATACCTACCAAACTCGATAGCTGCGCCTTTGTTAGTCTTAGAAGTTCTCCCAAGCGCCCCCGATCTAACCGTGGCCAAAAGTATCTGGCGACTTTGTACGCTTGCGCATTAGCCCAGAGTTCGCTGAGTTGACGTGAGGCCCATATTTCCAGTAGCATCGAGTTGCGGTGAGGCCATCTTCAGGATCTCCTCTCTAGCCAGCTCATCGGCCCAGCAGTTTCCCTCTATGCCGCTGTCATCGGAACCGCAAATGAGCCTAATATCGAAGTATTCCGATGCAATCGAGAGAGAACTACGGCGTTCCCTGACTAATTTCGAATCCGAGCCCAAGACCCTAATTGCTGCTTGACTGTCGAAGTAGATGTTTACCTCCTTTACAGTAATTACCGAAGCGATTAGCCAATCCACTGCTTCCTTAATTGCGGCTACTTCCACTTGGAAATCACTACAGTGGTCCAGAAGCCAAAATTTGAGCTTGATGTGCAGCTCCTAGCAGAATACTCCCCCACCAACTCCTCTGTCCAACTATGAGCCAACCGTAAACATGTTTGTCATGCCCTGCCTACAAATGTTACACCTCGTCCACTCTTCCCTTGAAGGAATATGAATGGAGAAAGTTCCGCTCGGACCTAGCGTGGGTGTACAATGATCCAGCACCATAGGGAATGAATCGACACCATAAAAACCATTCAGAATTTCAGCGGCCAGGCTTGCGCTTTTGAAATTGCAAAAAAACAAAAATATAAAATATACCGAATTTTCTCTTTGCTGACTTCCATTGTTAGCACCCTGTAACTCACAGCTGAATGGAGTGAAGAAAAACAGGAAACGATTTTTTTTAGTGACAACCAGCATAAACTTTAAATTGTTTGATCGATACTTTACGAGATATTGATCACTGCAGCCATCTACCAAGAAAATAATGCATTTCTTCTTCCCCAAATTTGTTTTTTTTTTCTTTAAATTTACAGACTTCTCTTACTGTTCCCTTTTTATTGCTTAAATTTGTGTTTTTTGTTGTTGAGTCAAATTGACATTTTTAGCAGGGACTGACGTGTGTTAAGCAACACCCGTTAGTTATAAATGGCATTGAAGAAATAAAATAACATAAATTTTGTATACAACCCCTTCAGAACGCAGCATTTCTTCGAGCAGCCTTAGTGAGCAGAAATAAATACAAACATACATATGTATTTATGTATTTTAAACCTTCAGTAGAAGCAGTGTATGCTTAGAGCTGCAGTCAAATAACTTTAAAAAATAACTTAAAAACTTTACAGTTTTCCAATATGCGCGTACCAAACTACGATTGAACAAAGTCAATCAGCAAAGTCAACAGCAAAAAAAAAGTAATTGCCTCTATTGCCACAGCGCAAGCACACTTTATTGCACGGTAAGGGCGGTGCAAAAGTTTGACATTAACATGTTGATTGAAAAGCTGAACTTACATTTACCACCTTTGCGAGTCAACAGAGCGCAAGGGGTCAGCGCGAATTGATAGTCTGCATCTGCTATCAACCATTGCTTCGACCCATCGCCAAGCTATATTTAATGCAATAAGTTCGCCATCCAACAAACAAACTCATCCATTTACTAAGCCGCCTACCTTTTTCTACATGAATTACATGCTTTTTTTTGTGCTCTTCTTACAGCTTACTACCACTGTGTCAACAACATTTACTGCGCGACCCGCGCTGTCGCTGCCTACATCAGCAAATATGCGCGCGATTGCAATGGGGACGGCATAATCGAGTGCCGCGATCATATTGCACTCCATCTGCTTGGCCCCAGAGGTTGTGCGCAGTCCGAGTGGAACTTATCGCCCGTATTCGTGCGTCGTATGGAGGATTGTTTGGCGGAATTAAAGTGAAGGGAGAGGCCGAAAGTGTGAATGGGCCGGGTCAGTGCTTGAACAAAGAATTAATACTCAGTAAAAAAGTCGATTTTACTCGAATGTAGGTAGCAGTTTCAGACACGAAAATATTGGCGCAGTTGAGGTGCAAATCATTTTGCTGGAGTCGGCAACAATGCATCCAATTGTGTTGTATACGATATACATATGTTTGTAGTTGTAGTTGTACATACAACTATATATGTTTATATGTTTATAAGTAACTATAGGCTTTTTTAATCTGTACTATACTCACAATTTTTGTGGAAAATTGCGCTGAAGTGCGCATGTGTGTGTGTGAATGGTTGTGTTATTGAATGATTGAACACATTTGCTTGTGTGTATGTGTGTGTGAAAAGATTCAAAGTCGAAATTGAATAGGAAGTGTTTACCACAGCCGGAAGGGTACTCTAATAGGCATGCACAACAACAACAGCAGGAAACGGTATATCACGAACGTACGAAATCTAAAACGAATTGAAGCGGAAAATGAAGAGCTTCTGCTATCAAGCAATGTTTTGATTTTTTAACGTTTAAGTTAAATATATTTTTATGTATGTATATATGTAAGAGAAATTTTAATTTAATTTTAGTATTTTGGTTTTAAATTTTGTAAATATTGGAGGTTTGTACAAGACTAAAGACCAAATAAAACATATGCATCTTTTTTTGTTTACCTTGTCAAACGTCTTTTTTCCAAAATGAAGGTGGCCTGGCATATTATATGCAGGCAAGCATACGGGCGAAATGTTAAAACAGTTGGACAAACAATGGTTCAAAAACTTCTTAAAAAAAAAAATGTGATAAAAATTTGAATAAAGAGCTCTAAGAAAAATACGAGTATAATAAGGATTTGGATTTGAAATTTTGAAAAAAAAATTCTGTGCCGCTATTTTGAACGACATGTAAGAAAAAACTGTATAAATGGTGTCAAAATGGCCAAATAAATAATTAGACTATATTAATAGAAACTAAAATAGCGAAACGAAAAGGTAGGAAAAGAGTTCACATTAACATAATGCTTGCAAACCAAACTCAAAAATTATTCCAACTCAACAATTCAACTCTCAAAATCGCTAATAGAGCTTTCTTTTCTTCTGCATGCGATCCAAGCAGCTCACAACTTCCGCGCTTCGCCCAAGTATCCTCGTGTAGCTTCCGAACATCCGCTCGAGAGCGAGGTAATGTGAAAAGGTGAAGCGATTCAGGGTATTTGATTGGGCGCTGGGTTTGGGATCCGCCACGTAGAAATCCTTCCCCAATGAAAAACCACACTTTTTGAGTGTTTGGCCGAGCTACTCCTCTAATGCGTCTTGATGTTGTTCCACAAATGGAGGAACCTACAGTTTTAAGCCGATTCCGAACGAAAAAAAATTTTTATGAGGAGCTTTTTCATTGCTGAAATTCACTCGGAGGTTTGCCATTGTCTGCCGAGAGGCGACCGCTATTAGAAAAAACTTTGGTGTTTCAAGGCTAACTTAGACTACGCGATTTCTGAAACTAATTTCAACGGAGAATCAAAGTTAATATTAGAAAGGAATGGATGGCGGAAGAGACAACGCGTTCAACGTGCCACATCTTTAACATATACACAGACGGTTCCAAAACGGAAGAGGTTGCTGAAACCGCATTATTCTGTTCGGTATTAGGATATGAACATTCATACAAATTGCCAGACTACAGTTTGTTCCAACCTCAGATCTACACAGTAGCGAAAGCAGCAGACTTAGGCATAAAAAACACTCCTCCAAACTCTCAAATAAACATTTACATTGACAGCCCAGCAACCATTAAAGCAATAGCAGCTGTAAAGACAAACTCAAACTGCATTCGACAATGCAGGAACAGGTTGGATGAGCTAAGATCTGAGAAATAAGCCACGATCTACTGGGTTCCAAGATAAAAGAGAATTGAAAGAAACGAGAAAGTGGATATACTAGCCAAAGTAGGCGCAAATCTCCATGTAGCTAGCACGGCTGGTATACAACCAGCTCTCTTCAAACTACGACTGGATCCAGATGGAGCAACGATTCAAGAGGCAAACACAAGTTGGGATATATCCAGCTCATGCAGGATTGCGAAAATTATGCTACGCAGGCACAATGCCAGGTCTACATACTATATTTTATCTCTTCCCAGGAAAGAGTGTAAGCTTATAGGGGGATACTGACGGGCCACTGTCCCTCTCCATCATACGCTGCCAAACTGAAGCTATTGCAGAAAGATACATGCACAATAGGTAACGAAGTCAGCGCGAGAGGAAATCTGGAACACCTACTCTGCCACTGCCCTGCACTTACCAAAATAAGAATAAACTGCTTAGATTCAGCATCGTTTTGAACCATAGAAAGTGTGGAAGATCAATAAATTAGCAGCCTACTTAAATTATCTAAACTGTGTATTAAACACAAAACAGAAAGCTCCTAAACCCCCCATACAAGAACTTGGTATTACTATAGCCAATTTCTGGTCTATGTGCGATCTATAGGATCAGTCAACTAACTTTGGTGCTTCATGCACGAACCTACGCCCATTCCTGAATGATATTACTAGCCCATTCGGCTATGATGGTCGCATTAAAATTCAAATTTTTAAATTATGCTTATTTAATTCCATATAATTTGAAAATCGGTTCAGGTTGAAGCTGCCTATCGTTTAATTTTGATTGCAATTGCACTAGAGATTCCAATCCCAAGATCCGAGTATTTTTCGAATTGAAAGAAGTAGAAACGTGTTGATTACAAATTTTTATTACAATGAAAGCTTTTCAATTTCCAAGAGGTGAATTTACAAACGCAAGTGAGATGTAGTGTTGCACCTTATGCTCGAAAAAATAAAGCGGAATACATTTTTTAACTATGATTTTGGTTTGATGATGATTATGCCTACGTCTCTCTTTTCTAACTTATCCAATAGTATTAGGAAAGTGCTTGAAATTATACTTCAAGAATTTTAGCCTCACCCTTTTCGTGAAGCAGATTGAAATGAATGAACTCATAGCGTCGCTAATGTAAACGAAGCAGAGAGTTTTAAGGAAAGGTTAAATAATTTATTAAATAAATCTATGCAAATTTCCTCAAATGGAACAAATTATAGTTTATTCAACGCGGTCATAATAGAAGTTGAAATATTTTGAAATGGTGGAGATAATGATTTATGATTATCCCTCGACAGTTTAGCTGTGTGCACAATGGGCGCCACATTCGCTAACAATGGAACAAAAACACATTGGAATGCGACTTTTCCAGCAATATTCAGAGCGTTTTTGAAAGTATAAAGTGAATTTTGTGCGTCGATTCATCAAATCAAAACAAGAGGCTAAAGAGTGGTGTGAATCTGGTTCTTCGGATCCGAAGCGAGTTCGGGATGTGAGAAAGATTTTATTTGTGGAGGCATGACTTTAGATGTAAAGCTCAAGTGGAAAGAGCACCTGAAAATCAAAGCTGCTGAGCTGAATCTAAAGACGCAAAAACTCCAATGGCTAATTGGCAGAAACTCTGAGCTATCAACTCAAAATAAACTTCTCATTTACAACCAAGTGCTTAAGCCGGTGTGGACCTATGGTCTTCAATTATAAGGATGTACTGCAAAGACCAACATCGACATTATACAACGCCTCCAAAATAGAGTAATCAGGGGAATCGTTAAAGCTCCCTGGTAGTGCGTAATGAAGGTCTGCACAAGGATTTAAATTTAAAAACCGTCCAGGACACAGCCAATCTCTGTGCAGTTAAGCATGCTAAAAAATTAAAAAAGACACATTAACGCAGAAGCTTCCTTACTAAGCGATGAAGCAACTGTAAAAAGAAGAAAATTAAAAAAATTTGTGGATTACTTCCAAACTGGTAAAACAATAAATTCTGAATATTAGTTGTAACCTTTCAGGTCAGCTGAAAGGAAACATTCGTGAGAAAATACCAAGTTTTCAAAAGAAAAAAATAGTTTTGATCAGAACAATGCACTGTGTCACAAGAGCATTTTGACAATGGCTAAAATCCATGAATTATGCTAAAGTTCGAGTTGTTACAACATCCAGATTTGGTCCCTAGAGACTTTCATTTCTTTCCAGACCTAAAAAAATGCTGTGTGGAAAGCATTTTTCATCAAATGATGAGGTCATAACAGCTGTGAAAGCGTATTTTCCCGCTCTTCGAGATTCGCATTGGAAAGATAGAATTCATAAATTGGAATCTCTCAAATATCTACGGGACAACCGTATTGATGTTCAGTGAAACTATGGTAAATAATAATAAAGTGTATTTCAAGCCATAAAATGGAGTTCTTCTTATCGAATCGCAGAACTTATTGAACAACCTAGTATTATATTTACTGATTTTCGCACATTAAGATGGCTGTGTGGGTGCTTAACAAATAAGTGAAGTGTGAACAGACAACAGCACATATCAAGAAGTATACTTGCATATAGGATGTGTTTGCGCGTTTATATTGATATGAAATGCCATATTTGAATCTAGGCAGTGCCACAACAAACAACGCTATATTATCTTGCCACATATGAAGCAAACCGTTTCCCGGAATTTATTTTAGTATCTTTTGTTGTCGTATTCAAGCATTGTAAGCACTGACGAATTTTTCTGCGGCTTAGAAGTCAAGTGGAAAATTATCATTGAGAACCATAAATTTACACCAAGTGGCGTTATCACTTACGCATTTACGCACCATACGACCCGAATGCACGCACACAACAATAAACAGGGGGAGTAAATTAGTAGATTTTTGCTTTTACACAATAATTTTGCTTGGTTGGCCGAAATTAGACTTCCGCGAATCTACAAATTATCTAACAATCAAGGAGTCAAGGATGAATGGTTTCCAAATCGCCTTGAGGTGACATGAAGCATAAAAATTGAAGTACCTGAAATTTACCAAGGGCATAAATAGAAAAGTTTTAAAAATGCTGGTGTGTTTAAATGGTTTTCTAAGAAGTGCTAATAAAGCCTACAGACGTGCACATGAGCGTATGAAATAAAGCCAAAGGGTGCTCCAAATGCAAGTGATATAAAATAATATATAAAATATACGAGTATAATAATGTGCTAAAATAAAATAAAACACAAATTAGATAAAATAAATTAAAATTAACCAATAATAAAAAAAAAATAAGTTAAATAAAAAAAAAAAAAACAAAGAGATAGAGTGAATAAAATATATTTTTCCAGATAGAAGCAACAGATATTCCCATTTTGTGTCTGACTTCATTCATATGTCTTCGTTGATAAAGTTCACAGCAGCGCATTTTTTCAGTACAATTTTCTTCTACTTTTCTTTAGCAGTTTTCCACTCTACCTCAGTACGATTCTTTCAGTACGCGTTAGACAGAGTGCAATGAGGCGAGGTCCTATTTCCAACGAAGCCAACTGTAATCTTTAACACTGTGAAACTTTGGTATGTCAGCGGCATGGATCACCATCTAAAAAATTTTCAAGTATATGTGTTTTCAATTTCAACCTACAAACAATTAAATAATACATGAGATTATGTGAAGTATGTGCCTTTGGCAGCTATAAATTTACTCTATCTTTCAGGCTGCATACGAACTTCTCTGACGAAAAATTCTAGTTCTTTGGACTTGATCCATCGATTGAGCCAGTTTGCGATGCTCTCGTAAGAAGTGAGCCGCTATCCAATAAGAGATGTCTGTACTGATCGGAACAGATGGTAATCCGAAGGTGCAATGTCTAGGGAATACGGCGGATGGGGCAAGATTTCCTAATTTAGCCCCTCTAAATATTTCTTGACCGATTTAGCAGCGTGTGGCCTGGCGTTGTCGTGCAGCAAAATCAGTTTGTCATGTCTATTGACCCATTCCGACCGCTTTTCTTTGAGAGCCCTATTCAAACGCATTGGCTGCAGTCGGTAAAGATCGCCAGTGATGGTTTCAGATGGTTTAAGGAATTCATAATAGATGACTCCCTCTGATTCCACCAGATGCGCAACATAACCTTTGAAGCGTGAATTTCTTTTGTCGCTGTCGATGCACCTGGTTCACCTGGCAGGCTCCAACTTTTTCTTAGGGATATCTTTATAGATCCATTTTTCATCGCCAGTGACGATGCGATGCAGAAAACCTTTTCTTTTCTACCGTTTAAGAAGCATCTCACACGTCACCAAACGTCTCTCGATATTACTCTCCTTCAATTGATGTGGTAGGAAATTACTTCCCATTGCTTGCAAACGTTTACGGACAGTTGAGCTGACAACATTCAACTCTGTACACATATGATTAATAGTTCGACAAGCACCTTCATCTAATAATGGTGGTAGTGGAGTATCTTCGAAGTTTTTCGGTGCCTCTTCCCGATCTTTATCACGCACGTCGAAATTGCCACTTTGGAAGCATCGATACCACCCTTTACAAGTTGTATTTGATGGAACATGATTACCGTAAATATTGATCAATGTACGACACGTTTCAACTGCATTTTTCTTCAAAAGGTAATAATGAAGCACGACTTCCCGCAAATACTGTTCTTTCAGGGCGAACGTAGACATTTTTGACGTCAGATAAAAAAGGATCTTTACGCTTCAAATGAATATCAACTACTGCGACCGAGACCTCACATACAAATACAGCTTCAAATCACCAGTATATTACTAGAGTGAACACAAAAATAGTATCAGCAACGACATCTCTTTTACGAAGACGGAAACTTATTTCTATACCCAACATTATGAGGGGATTTAGCACTGTGAGCTGAAAGATCTTTGGTGCCTCCTTCATCAAATCGGAGTATTTCTCTGAGCTTAAAGTGTCTGTATAGTCTAATGTTAAACTAACCCGTTATTAAAATATATACTTTTAACTAAAACACCCTGTATGTACAGCTCTTCAATGCATTAAGAATTATTCAATGCCACGCGTGCTGCACCTAAAGAGTTTTTCAACAGCCACGCTTAGATGTTGTTTAAATATAAAATATGCACAAACTTAATTCCTTCCTTGAAAAATGGTATCATTTAAGTGTCCACCATAGGCACGTCTACAAGTTAAGATCCGGCAAACAGTCGATTCGTGAATGTCCAATTATTGGGAATATCGAGCTATCGACGTTGAAGGTTGTTTAGCAACACTTTGCGCTACAGCAACAATATTCTCTACAGAACGTCTAGTTTTTGGTCTGCCAGTCCTTTTTCTATTCGTCGAGAGTGGACTTCGCTACTCAATTGCCTACTTGCTCTTAGAGAGATAGAGAGATGCTGCGGAAGATTTTTGCTTCTTTGAACGTTGACGACGGCAATTGTCGTAGGCGATAGAACAATTAGCTGTATGAGATTTACGGCGACATTAGCATAGTGCAGCGAATAAAGATCTAGTGGCTTCGTTGGCTGGGTCATGTCGTTCGAATGGAAACAAACGCTACGGCTCTGAAAGTATTCGATGCGGTACCAGTTGGTGAAAGGAAGGTAGATTAAGGCTTCCTCTGCGTTGGAAAGCTGAGGTGGGGATGGAATTGGTTTCAATGTGTGTATTCAGTTGACGCGGGTTGGCACAAGAAAGCAGCTAATGGCGCACTTTGTTAGACTCGGTCAAAATCGCGTAAGCGGTTATCGCGCCAATCAAGAAGAAGCCCCGTTTGTCTCCTCGAGCCAGTTTTTTGAATTTGTCGACTCGTTCGATATTTTGCTCTTAAAGAGCGCCCATTTTCATAATCAGTTTCAATAATTTTAGCACGTTGTTCTATCGTGTGAAATTGTGCCTCTGTCCATTTAAAAAATGTCAAAGATTACATGAAAAAGATACCATCTAAGAATTATTTTTTTTTATGACACCTATGTAGGTGTCACTTTTGAAAGACCCTTTAGAAGTCCATGTATATATGAGTGTACATGGTCCTTACATTCACTGCGTATTTAAGTATTTTAATCCTCTGTTGGACATCTTTTTTAAAGCCTTTGGTTGGTCACCTGGATCTGTCCTGTTTTGGTCCTGTTCGAGGATCCGCTTTAAAAGGATATATCACTAGGTCGATAGAAAACTCAATTTTAGGAAGCTACCTGAAAACTCAAGTCGTTAGTTTTAATAGAAAGATGTTGAATTCATGAAAGATGAAATTCAGATTCGGTGCGAAATTAACCCTCCAAACAAGCTTCTTTTTTTTGTTTCTTTGATAGCATCCATAGAAACAAACTGCCTTTAATACTTCGCCGGTAAGGAGTGCCGAAGAATCTCGCGTTTCTGGAGTCAATGACCCTGGCAGGAACAACATGCAGGGTTGTGATACAAGAAAAAACTTCAGCCTCATTTGCTGTATATTTAACCTAGTTTTAAATTTTGTAATCAGCGAAATTTCCACGAAAAACGTTCAAATCTGCGGCTATACTGACGACCTTGCTATCGTTGCGAGACACCAACATCATGGTACGCTGGAGCTGATGACTAAAGCAAAGGTTGAAGTTGATGTCGATAGGATAAATAACATTGTTAGGTCTTTAAGTGGCTCATGCTATGGCAACCTGGAGGTTAGCCCTGTAGACCTCCTAGTCGTCATGAATGATAGACTACAAACTGCTAATAGAAGTTATTTTGCTCGCCTGTAACTTCTCAGAAATAAATTGTTTTCGATGTCGTGTAAGCTGCAAATCTACAGGACGCTAATAAGACCAATAGCAGTGTATGGCTGCGAAGCATGGCCACTGACATCTAATATACCCACCTTCTCCACTTTGAGCATAAAAACCTAAGATATTTGTACCAGTAAGAGAAGCTGCTGGCTCTTATAAAAATGAAACAATTATAAGATCGAACAGCTGGTATCAGCTCAAAACATGGTGCGTTTCGCTAAAGCTCCGCGGCTGAGATGGTTTCAACACCTAATGAGGATGGACGACAGCAAAATTGCGAAATATACCTTCAACTATTTTATTACGCGCAGACGATGTTGATGCAGATTTTCGCCCCATAAATGCTAGGAGAAGCGACGCAATGATGGGAATCGGATGGAGGGCGTATATCCTTTGTTGGGTGTTTGGTCGAGCTGCAATGCGCAAATGGGGGAACCTACAGTTGTATGCCGCCTCCGAACGGCAGGTGGTTTTTATGAGGTTTGGAGGTTTGCCGTGACCTGGTGAGGAGCAACCGCTATTAGACCGCATTGTTTGGGTCAAACTCGAGACCTACCAAATGGTAGTCACGCACAAGCACATGGGCATAATAGAAAATATTCACCACTCCAACAGATATAAGATGTTATAGGATGTACTTACATATGTATGCACACATGCACATTAGGGCGGGTTGTTTTAAAAATCGCTCTTGGGTCGAACGAAAAATCCCACTTTGACCCATTTAGAGTGCTCCAATCGAGTCCAAATGTATGACCGACCCCCATTAACTTTGGACGGCCGATCCACCCATGCTAGTGGCACACCCCATGGAACTCCCCTGGGGGGTTCCTCATACAATTATTTCAAAATATCTCCATTTTTGGCCTTTGCATCAGAAAAGAAACTAAAAAGTTCGACCCAAATTGGGGGAAATCAGAATTCGTTTCTTATTTTGATCCCTAGAATATGATTTTCACAGAGCAATGGGCGATTTTTTTGCCTCCCCACAAATCGACCCAGCTTAATGCACACCTATAGATTAGATGTTATTTATTCTACAGTCAAGTGTAAACTCATGTTTGCCTACCTTTGTTGTGGATTTCAGTGATTTGATCGCAGTGGACAGCTGTCACAAAGTATGAAAATCCATTGAATGAAAACTCATTTTGTGTTTCGGTCATCAGCAACGAATAGTTTGCTTTTCGATGGTCTGAAACAAGTTTGTTTTTGTAGTTTTTAGTTTATTTTGTTGACTACGGATTAGCATTAATTTTTTAGCCTTTATTATTTTATAGTTTGTTGCTAAATTTATACACAGTTGCGTTAGTGAATGTTTAAAGCTTGAACTACACACCAGTCCCTTCAGAACGCTTTTGCCACAAAAACTAATTCTGTGCAACCACAATTTGTGTATGAAAACACAACGACAAGCGAAGTTTGAAATGCCCAAAAGGCCTAAAAGTAGGCAGATTTGTTTTATTTTTTGGACTTTTTACATTTGTTTCAGACTTCTGTGACAAACACTCGTTATGGTGTGAGTGAGTGTGGCAACGACGTAACTGATGGCTCGATGACACTTCCTACATTTTATAAAAATGTGGCATACAATTGAGACAATCAAATGAATAGAAGCATTTGTTATGAAGCTGATATGTACTTGAAGAAGGCCAACAATACGAGAAACTAATTAAAATTGTTTGAAATAAAATGTTTTATTCTTTATTCGTATAAAGTACGTGCCTGGGAAATCTTCTCTACACTTTTCTATTTTGGCCATATTCACACATATGCACGTATTTAAATTTTGGCTATTTGCATGCTGTGATATTTTATTTGGTATTTGAAGCATTAGAAATGGAAAAAAAGTTATATTATTAATGTTCGTTACAAACTGTAAACAAAACGAAGAAATGTTATGCTGAAAATTATTCTGTGGCCGTTTTTCATAGAAGCTCAAGTCGGCTTAAGATAAAAATGAAATTGTTTCTTTAATAACGTTCTAAATACTAAATCGTTCGCATAATTATCTAATTTTGGATTTATTATCGTTATTCCTTATTTAAATTTATATTATATTAAAAAAAAATATCGTTAAACTTGTTTATTGGAACAAGCTGACATAAAAATCAAACTTAAGCTACTATCTCATACAGCCAATGTATTTTATGGAGTTACCTGAAGAATGGACACGAAAAAACTGGTCGAGTGTTTTTACTCATCATTTGCGGAAAACTAACTGTAATTAAAAATAAGTATACATATTCATAGTGTTTCTTGTCATTATTAATTTGACGTATTCACTTTTTGTAACGTCTACGCATTCTTCAAAATGTATTCGGTTAAGCTTGCGGAGAAAATTGTGCGCAAAAAGCAAGAAAAGGGTCATTGGCGCACAATGCCAAAGCAAAAACTTTAAATTGTCCGAAAAGTACGGTAACTTATGTGTTAAAAAACCTTAATGAAACCTTGTTGGTGGAACGAAGGCCTGGCAGTGGAAGAAAGAACGGATTTGCGTCGGAAATGAAAATCAAAGAATGGTGTTATAATTTCGAAAAAATCTGATCTTTTCACTGCGAGATGCTGCAAAACAGGCCCGTATGTCGGAAGGATACGTCCAAGAAGTGTGAAAAAGTGAAGGCTTACGATCATATAAACAATTGTAGCATCTAATCGAAATGATATACATAGGTACGAAATAAGAGTGATAAAACACGTGCGCGAAAATTATGCAGTCAAGCCATCCATACGGCTGTGTGGTTATGGATGGATGGATGAAAAACACGTCAAATCACACTTTGAATAGAATCTGGAAGCTGAGTTTTATACTGCAGAGAAGAGCGGCAGAGCTCCGAGTGCCTTTAAGCAAAAAATATTGCGCAAGTGTCGTAAAAAATGTTCGATTTGCTAAGCCACCTGCCAGTGTGGTATGAAAAGCAAAACGTTCATTAAAAAGGAAATTTATAATATTATATAAAAAGAAGTGTATACAAAAACGTTTGCTGCCATTCATAGAAAAACATACAGACTCAGTTCTGTTCTGCTGCGATCTGGCAACGTATCATTACAGCCCTCTTGCTAGGAACTGGTATGGAAGAAATGGGGTAACATTTTTTAATAAAGCACCAAAACCCACCAAACTGTCCACAATTGCGACCTATTGGAAAATATTGAAGAATCGCTAAAAGAAAATTGCGAAAACTAAGAAAATGGTTTAAAAAATAAGCAGTAAATCAAAGTGAATTGGCAGATAGCAGCAGATACCGTAACAAAAACTGGTGTCCATCGCCTAATAGGAGAAGTCAAATCTAAACTACGTCATTTTGTTTATAACAAAGAGAATTTATATGAGTTTTTTGCTTAACATAGGTATTACGCTTAATAAAAAAAAAAAAAAAAATTGTTTTGAAAGCTTTTATGAATTTGATGATATAACGATGACAACATTTTCCGTGTCCATTCGTTTCTTATAACGTCTTATAATGCCTTGTAACGCTTACAAAACCTACAACTTCAAAAGCCACAATGCCTCAAGGGACTGGTGTGGATTTCCAGCTTAAACGATTAAATTCTGTCTAATAGATGCGAGGCCACCATAACTTATAAAACTAAACTATTCAACCAATTCGATTCTTACAAACTGCATTGTGTGCGCTTATAACATTTATTATACGAAATATATTCAATCAAATCTATAGTCACCACCTTTAGCTGTAATGGCTTCACATCATCAAGCCATAAGGCCATACCTTGTGTTAATTTCTTTGCAAGTTGTGGAGGTAATCGGTTTTAAATCAGCAGAATTTAAAAGTGACTGGTCTTCAAATGAAGTGCTTAGCGAGCTTTCCAGCCTTTATTTACCTTCAAAAGTGACAAAATAAGTTGAATAATATACATTTTAATACATAAATCGATTTATGGGCATAAAAATTCTATTGAAAATTCGATTTTCAAATACGCAGAAGGTATCATTCGTTTCATTCATATTGGCATTTCCAGAGTCCGTTTGAAGCAAAGGGCCGCCACACGCCTTGCTACAATGCCATGATTTTCCCGCATTTATTTGATGAAGGTAAAGCAGACGAGTGCAAGGGCATGCTGAAGAGCAATACGAGGAGTAGCTTGCCTTGAATAGAAATGTCCCAATAGAGACCTAAAATGTAAGAATCCACTTGTCAACGTTGTCTATGGTTGTGCGTATTATTCGCTTTTGCGAGCTTTGATGCGCTGGCAGTCGCTGATTGGTCGACTGTTTTCTGGCCTCTTCTATACTGGTCGCCATGTAAGGTTGGTTCTACTCACATAAACTAACTTCTTTTAGTTTCATTTGTGTCTTTTTAATGTGTTTCAACTTAATTTCAATAGAAGGTAAACGTTGGGTTTTACTTTTTTAAATAAAAGTAAATCTTTATAAAGGGATGCAAGGTGGTCTTTCCGTCTAGGGAAGAGTGGAACACCAACCCAACATGGCTCACAAATTATGACTCACAAAATTGCTACACAGATGGCTCCAAAACACTCCAAGGAGTACGATCAAGAATAGTGGGGCCTAGAGCAAACAAATTCTTAATATTAAGATACCACGTTTTTCCATGTGGAGCTCTTCGCCACAATGGAAACAGTGGAAATATATCTAAAAGAGGGTTTGAAAAAGTAAAAATTAAAATACTTTTGGACAGCCAATCAGTTCTCAAAGCCTGGAATAGCTTCACATTCAAGTCAAAAGCCCTAATAGAGTGTAACAATGCACTCAACAAACTGCCCCCTAAATATCTGGTCTCACTGATTTGGGTACCAGGAAATGAGTGACTCGAAAGAAACGAAAAAAGGGCCAGAAGAGCTAATTATTTGGCCAATCCCATTTTTCGGTTTTAACAAAAATAATATAAAAGAGGAAATCAAATGGAAAATGGATTCAAACTAAATCAGGGAACACTGGAACGGCACAAGCGGCCTTAATCACTCCAAACAGTTTTTAAACTTCAATGCCAACAGAGCAAAATCTGCTCTAACCCTAGACAAAAAGGGCCTCTGTGGAGCACTTACAGGTCACTTTGCTAGTAATAAATACTTTAATACAGTAGATGAAGAGGAGTCTACGGAACACTTAATTACCAACTGTGAGGAATTAGGCTACAGAAGATACAGAATCCTGGACTCGTACCTATTAGAGGAGGAAGACCTACAATTCTCCCTCCTAAGCAGCTGGTGCGATTCCTCAATATACTAAATAGTAATAATTAAGTAATTAGGGGCGCACCATAGATCAATCTGGTCGCAGTGCCTAAAGGCCTTAGCCTAACCTGTACAATCATTACCAAATCCAACAAGAATAAGTAAACCAAAATTTATATAAATACCTATGTACTTATGCATATACTTCTTAGATTTATAATACAACTGATACGTGTTTTTCTTGCTCTAAATTGAATGGATCAAATTGTTCCTTATACATTTTTAGAATTGTTGGTAATGGTAAATTATTTATTTATTAAACAATTTATCTAGAGCAGGCCTTAACTTCACTGTGACTATATTCCAAGTCTCGGCATAATTTTATTCCCACAAATTTCAGTCTGAAGGGGGGGCTGCAGGGTAATTGCCTACGCGGATGACGTGGCACTAATTGTTAGAGGAAAATTTTTGGATACTCTGTACAACTTGATGCAGGGATATCTGAATGTATTTGTTAGATGGGCAACGGATTGTGGCCTGTCGGTGAATCCTCTTAAGACGGAGCTCGTCCTATTTACGAGGAAATATAAAATACCCAGAGCTCAACTTCCCTCACTAGGGGGCGCTCCTCTGATGCGTTCTGACAAGGTATTATCCTTGACAGCAAGCTGACATGGAAGCCCAATATTGAGGAAAGGGGGAGGAAGGCAACAATCGCCTTGTATGGGTGCAAGGGCGCAATTGGCAAAAGATGGGGCCTCTCGCCTCGAGTTGTTTTCTGGCTATATAATACTATTGTAAAGCCTATCTTGTTATATGGAGTCATAGTCTGGTGGAACTCACTAGAGAAGACGACATTGGTGAAGAAGCTGGAAAGAGTTCAGAGGTCGGCACTCATTGGAATCAGTGGGGCGCTTCGAACGACTCCTACTCTGGCGCTCAACGCAATGTTAAATGTGGTACCCGTAGATATCGCAGGCAGAATTGCCGCTACAAGTACCGCAATCAGACTGAGGGGCTGGAGCTATAAGCTCAACCTCCCTTATGAGCACTCAAGCATCCTTAGAAACTTTGAGTTCATCCCTCTGTCAACAGACCAGTGTATAACCTCGTTTAGTCCAACCGGAACATTCTCCACTCACATCCCGTCAAGGGAAGAGTGGACGGGGGCTACACTTGGGGGCAGGGCCTGGTGAACTTGTTCACGGATGGATCGAAGTTGGAAGGAAAGGTTGGTGGAGGAGTCTTTTGCGAAGGGCTCCCCATCAGACTAAAATTCAGGTTACCGGACCACTGCAGTGTGTTCCAGGTAGAGGTAGCCGCAATCAAGGAGGCAGCTGATTGGCTGCTCAAATGTGTACTAACAGTCAAGAAGGTAGATATTTACTCCGATAGCCAAGCGGCAATAAGGGCCCTCGGGTCTATGACGGTGCATTCGGAATTGGTCAAGGATACTTGACCTCACTTTCGACTGCGTCCGAATTCTTTGACATCAGCCTCATCTGGGTTCCCGGTCACAGCGACATTGCGGGAAACTGTGAGGCGGATGAGCTGGCCAGACAAGGGACATGTGAGGTGATTTCCCCGCGGAGGGAGAAAATTGGAATCCCCCTGACTACCTGCGGTCTGCTCCTGGAAAGATGGGCATGGCGCAAACTCAGCGAGCGCTGGGCAAATGCACAAACGTGCAAAGTTGCGAAATCCTTCTGGCCACGTGTGGACCGAAGGCGCTGGGGTGAGCTTCTGAGGCTGACAAAATATCAGCTCTCCAATCTAGTGGGTTCTCTCACAGGACACAATGCGCGAGGAATGCATGCTGTGAGACTTGGAATCACCTCGAGTCCTTTCTGTGCTGGATGTATGGACGATGAGGTGGAACCATCTCAGCACCTTCTTCTTAGCTGCCCTGCCCTGGCGGGGCTAAGATTCAGGCATCTTGGCTCTTACTTCTTTGCCACGCCTGCTGATATAGCTGGCGCTGACATTAAAATTCTGATGAGTTTCATCAGCAGCATTAAGCGGTTGACGCAAACATAGTCATTGTTCATAGTCCGCACGCTCCTAACCTTCCCATCACCACCTCTCCCCGCCCTCTCCCTGCACCTCATCGGTCCTTCCCTCTCCTCACCTCCTTGACAATGGTATCACAAAGGACGAATCCTTCTTCGTCCAAGTGTGCTCACTCCCTGGGCAACCATACTAACCTAACCTAACCTAAGGGTTTCGTTTATTGATATCAGATTATTATTAATTTTTTTCATTGGCCGCGACTGAGCTAATAGTTTATAGTAATACACACGTGGCCCAGCAGAGAAAATTTGGAGCCACAAATATTTGATTCAAAAATATTTAGTATCATTATATACGGGTGAACGATATGAAGTGTTAACAACTTCACACTGCTTATATCTGTAACACAGCTCATGACATCAACGTCAAAATTGCTCTAATGACAGTTCAATATATTTTTTATAAGCCATCAAAAGCATTTGCGTCTCAGTTTTGTTGAATTTTTTTTTCTGTGATGGAATTCAAACGTAATAGTGTGATTGCGTTATATTTGACTGGAAAATCATAACCAGCCATTGTTCGTGAGCTCAGTCACCTCAAAGTGAATAAAATGTTTGTGTATCGCACTATAAAACGTCACAATGATACTGGTAGCATTGCAAAACGCTATGGAGGTGGATAAAAAAAGACCGCAACAACGCCAGAAATGGTTCGGAAAGTGAAGGCTCGACTTGAACGAAATCCACGTCGAAGTGGAAGAAAAATGGCCAAAGAACTGAAAATATCGCAACCCAGCATTCGACAGATATTGAAAAATGAGCTCAATGTCAAGGCTTACAAGTTCCTAAAAGCACACGATCTTTCACCCCAGCAAAAAAAAAAGTTCGGTGCAAAAGAGCAAAGGAGTTGTTGCGCTTGCAGGAACGTGGCGAATTTCCTAACATTGTGTTTTCTGATGAAAAAATGTCCCAATTGAGCAGTTCATAAACACTCAAAACGATCGTGTTTACTTGAGAGAATTTGAGCCTACGTATGGCCACTCGAAGCAATTTCCCATCGCAAGTAATGGTTTGGACCGCAGTGACCGCTGATGGACGCTCTCCAATCGTTTTATCGAGCCTGATGTCAAAGTGAATGCGACTTATTATCGGGAAAATGTTTTAGAAGCTGCTTTAGAGCCGTGGGCACGCAAACATTTCAGTCGTAGAGCATGAACGCTCCAACAGGACTCGGCACCGTCTCATAAAGCTCGTGTGAATCAAGAATGGTTAAAAATTCATGTTACACACTTCATTTCGTCCACACAATGGCTTTCGAATTCGCCAGACGCAAATCCGATGGTCTATTCCATCTGGTCCATTTTGGAGAGCAAAGTGAGGACAAAAAAATATGCCAGTATGGAGGCGCTGAAAAAAGCGATTATACGAGAGTGGGCCAAAATACCGCAAGATCACATTCGTGCAACATGCAACTCATTTTTTGACCGTTTGAAGACTATAGTCAAGGCAAAAGGTGGTCATATCGAGCTAAAGTGAATATATGTCAAAATTGTAATCATTTTTGAACAATTTTGTCTTTGAAATCAATAAAAACTAATTTCATACAAAAAAGTTATGGTGTTTTGAATAGGTAATACTTCATATAGTTCACCCTGTAATTTCTTAGTTTTACCATAAATTTTATATTTTTAAGTTTTTATTTACTTTTTTTTTTTATTCATATGAAATATATTATGCATATCGAAAAATAGCAGAGAGCCACTACTTATTGGAGCACTAGTGTTTCCACCTTCGGGTGGCATGAAATGTATGGCAATTATAAATAATTCCACTACTCAATTAAAGCAATTAGCAGCAGAAGTTAACGGCCAGTTTTTATTGTATTAATACCTAAGCAAGTAAATGGGAAGTCATTATCAGTCATTATAAGCTACAAAATATAAATCAATTATATTCCAATCGATGGCCAACCTTTTTTGGCAGTGTTAAAGAAATTATAAGCGCAACCCAACCGTACGAAAGTTCGAAGCAAACTGTGGGTATGTGAAAACCAAAAAAGGACGTTTTCAAGCATGCGAGGAACTGTCCACCACAGTTGGTATAAGGAACGAAGTGGTTACTGATGCACTATTTCAAGGCCTCTGGCAGGACTGCTGGTTCGAGTCGAGATGGAAAATGATGTTTTTTTGTTTTTTTTTTTGCTTGCATATCAATAATTCGAAGTCATTGTGTCATGCAAGGTGGCGGAAAATTAAGCATTATAGGTAAATTATTAATAATTTTGTTTTTGAAGTACTTTTTAATAAATAAAAAAGAAAATTTTTTGATTGATGTAACTTTTTGTACGACGTCATTTGCAAAAATTGTAAATCTTCCAGTAGTGTAATTAATTTTGTGCCAGCTTCAAAAAAAAACATAATAATTGGCGCTTACACTTTGCTGAAGTGCTTGGGCGTACTCCTCCTCCTATTTGTGAACGGCAAAGATTTTTTATGAGCAGCTTTTTAATGGCAGAAATACACTTGGAGGTTTGCCATTGGCTGGCGAGAGGCGACCGCTATTAAAAAAAACTTTTGTTACCATTTTACTATTTCATGCACGGAGATTCGTACCTACGCACTCGCGAATGGTAGTCATGCACCAACCCATTCGGCTACAGCGGTTCTCACCTTTTAAACAAAACAGTAAATTAGTAAGTTCTAAATTAAGCTGCAGCTATTAAAAAACTCTTTGCCAGTGACAGAAATCGAATCTAGGACCTCTCGAATAACCTACCAGTGCGCTGCTTCATCGCCTTATGGAGGCCACATAGAAGTAGCCTGAGTAATTTTACATTGATGTTGCATACACAGATTGAAAACTTTTGCGTGCGCGACCAGTAATTCATCTGTAGAATTTCGTACTAGCTTTTTTCAACCTATAAAACAGTTTAGCAATTGCTTATAGGTAAATAACCTTCACGGAACTCCGTCTTAGCCGACCGGCTTAGATGACCTTTTGCCTATAATAGGGAACTGCACAACATACGTAAAGTAGACATAAGCAAAATAGTTGGTTTTCTAAGAGGCCACTTTTATTTAAATTACCATCTCTCAAACATTCACATGAGACCATGAGCAGACTCTGTCTGGAGGATTATGAAATAATAGAGCATATCTTAAATTGGCGAAGATAAGATTGAAGATCTTCCATTCAGATCAGATGGATTCAAATTAAATCAAGAATGCTCCCTTTGCAGTTTGTTTTTTTGAAATTTATCCACAAGGCGGAAAATGAGGAAATAATTTGATTTTCAACCAATTCCCAACCTGAGGCAGGGAACATCTACATACATAGGTTAAATAGAACTTAATGTAATGCATTTAAGGTTGTAGTGCCAGTAAATAGATCTAGGCAAAACTTTCCATACTACCACGATATATTTGAATAGGGGGTGGAGGGAGAGGGGGTGTGTCACCACCCAGTACGCCCTTTAGAAAGAGCAAGGTCACACCATTATAACTATGAAAGTCCCAACCTCCTAAGGTCCTTATAGAACCCCCAGGAGAAGTTTAAAAATTAGGTTTTTTCCCAACCGCATTTGCAGTTTGTACTGAAATACAGTTGAAGAGAAGTGTATACAGCAGTCGTCAACCCAGCAAGCATTTGACTTAGGTTTTACAATTCATAGGCGAAAATTTAGGCTAAAAATTGTCCGATTTTTCACTATTTTACTATTTATAAATATTTTTTTTTGCAATATGTATGTGTGTATATTTTAAGGCAGAAAAGCGCCGCAGGCGAAAATTATGACTAAAAATCGCGCGATTTTTATTCCAAATTTTCAGTATTTGTAAAAATATTTGTTTTTGTAACATGTATATTAGAGCCTATCACCAAAAAAGAGTCGCCCGTACCTCCCCTTATATGAAGTGTTTTTGAAAAACATTTAAAAAAAAATGTTTTTTTTTTCTGGCAACCCTAGATGTCACCCAATTACATTTTTCTTCATATCTTCGGCATTTATTGTCGAAGTGTGAGACATCAATTTTTTTGTCTTAAAGCGGAGGTTTTTCTCAAGAAAGTTCATTGAGCTCATGCGTTTCGTTGTGGTACTTACCCACCATATCTTAGTTTCTACCACCCTAATGTAACAACCTAATGCCAGTTAATTGAAGACCGTAAAAAATCATAAATCTTTTGCGAAAAAAGTATTTCGATTCAATTTGTAGAACCAGAAATATAAATAATTTATTTTTATTCTAAAGCCATACAAGAAAAAGTAAATTTTATTTATTTTCCTCGCTCGCGAAACAGTTAGTGAATTGGTTGTCTTGAAATTTTAGTCCACAAAATTTTGTCGGGATTCAAGCTTGCTGTATTTCTGCCATCTCTCGAGCTTAGATAAAATGTGGCCCATGCGCTGTTCATCGGTGACCGCCATTGCAGATTCATGAACTGTATGAACAAATGGCTCGGTATTTTGGGAATGACAAGGATATGCTGTGAAAAAGATCAGTGAATATGCCGATAAAAGAGAAGCAAAGAAAAATTAATGGGTTTCGTTGTGCATACCTGGTAATTCAATTATTTCATTGGAATATTGTAATGCTTCGAGGTGATCTTTCGCGAAGAACTGCAAGCATGGTGGTTCAGCCGGTTCGAATCCATCCCAATCTATTACATTAAAATATTTGTCACTCTCGAAATTTATAAAATTATCCTCTTTCGGACCAAACATTTGACGAACACATCCATTAGCTTCTCTGCGGGCTGCTAAGATCTTCATGTATCCATCTGAACGTACGAATGGATCTGTATCGGTTATCATCGATATCAAAATAGTTTCTGGGTGCAGAAAGTATGAGTTATTTTTTATGACCGGACGTATGGCTTTCAACTAAAAACAAAATTGGTTTTATTTCGAGTTCTACTGAATTAATTGAAGTACTTTTTTCGCAAAAGATTTACGATTTTTTACGGTCTTTAATTTGCTGTTATTAGATCGGTATATTAGGGTGGTAGCAACTGAGATATGGTGGGTAGGTACCACAACGGAGCGCCTGTGATCAATGAGCTGTTTTAGGAAAAACCCACTCCTTGAGACAAAATAATTGGTGTATCACACTTTAAAATCCGACAATAAATGCCGACGATATGAAGAAAAATGCACTGGGTTGCCAGAAACAAAAAAAAAAATTTGTTTTTAAATGTTTTTCAAAAACACTTCATATGAGGTACGGGCGACTTTTTTTTTGCCTGTAGGGCGAGACGCTCTAATGTATATATATTCGAAAGCTCCTCTATAAATAATAAAAATAATAATAAAAGAATTGTTCCCTTTTCGTTGACTGGGTTTTTCTTATTTCGCTTTGTTCTTCTCTCTCTTATCATTCGTTTGACAGTTCGCTCCTCACATTTTTCTGCACGGACACTTATTCTAGAAGGACATTTGTAATAATAGAATTTGGAGTATTAGTTATTAAAAATAGCTTTTAATCGAATCTTCGTTTATTAAAGAATGTATATAATTGAATATTGTTACTTTTCTGTGTTTGTATTTAAGTAAAATAACCGTGTGTAATAGGGTTTTTTTTCAAGCTTATGCAAAAAAGAAGTATTTTTAACGTTAAATATTGATATTAATTCTTAATTGTAATTTATGAAAAGTACTATAAATAAAAAAGGCTCATATAGTGGCTACATTTGCGTGTTATCATTTTTAAATTCGGTCCACGCACTTAGACATTATAAGCAAATATATCGCGGTATCAATGGAAAGCTCAGCCTAGATGTACTACTTGTATTAGCCCGCACAAAATCTTTTAGGTCAAAGTGTCGGCCATTGGGCACACTACAGATACAAAATTATAACTATTTTTATATTAAATTAAATACATCAAAGCAAAGTGCAGAATTTTCTCCTTAATAAATAAGACGAAACATGAACTAGTAATGGTTCTAAATTCCAACAAGCGTCCCAGTTGGGTACGTGTGTATTTCCTTGCAAGGAATTTTTCTGCACAACTGTATGTATGTGTGGGGCGTATGAGCGACATTAAATCACACGAGCTTGATGGCGCGTGCGGTCAACTTAAAATTTATGTACACGTTTTTGACGCAGCCATCAATATATAAAAATATATAAATATGTATGCATGTAATATATGGCGCATAAGTTAAACCCGCAAAAGATGCTGTATTATTATTATTCTATTTATCTGCATGAGATATTCACCCAGTCACTGTGACATGCGGTCTGTGCGCGACGACCCTCATCAAAGTCAAGCAATAACAACAGCAAAAATTATAAATAAAAATAAAAATCAGACGTTACCAACATAACCATAAGTACTTAGTTGGCTGCGAAAGCGCATTTTAAGCAACTTTATTGCTCTTACTTACTTTAAATTATGTTCTTGCGGGTTTGAGATTTCATATAAACGAAAATATTAAAGAAAAGCAAAGTTAAAAGCAAAATAAATGTTGACTTGAAATATATTAAAGATAAGGGAAATGACCTGAGTCATTGCAGTGAACATTTTTTCAACGATATTTTCTCTGCTTTGCACGCGCCCCATATTTGTAATGCATAACATCACGTCTGTTTTCATTTAATTGTTGTAATTTACTCACAAGACTTCTTTCTTCTAACTATGCTGACGGGTATGCAAATTCTATTCTTGAAAATTAATACTCAGCTTTTTGTATACAATCGTTTTTGGTAAGGCAGGCTGCCCATATTAATATTTTTCCTGCCTCTTCAATGGTATGAACTCAATTATTAATGTCCTTCGCAAACTCAAAAGAGCAAGAATGCATGGTTAGATTGAAAGCAGAGTAATTCAATGTGATAAATATTTATATTAAATAAAATATTTAATAAAATAATTCCCATAAGGGCATTTGTGTTTTGCCTTTTTCAACAGTTGTGTAATTAAATTTCACATTTGGGACATCTTGTTGAAAAATTTATATCATCCTGCGTTGTGCGTTTGGCAACGGAGAGTGGAAATTTTAAGGCACTGGTTAAAAGTATTTTAAAGAAAGATCAAGTAAGTATGTATGTATGTATATGTGAGCATTTTATGGAAGGTGAAATACTTTCTCGCCATACACCAAATCTCATGGCCAGTTCTGTCCAAAAACGACTACTGTGTGGTTTATCTACTTATACTTACACATAACTAATCTGCAGTGAAAAGCCATATCAACCACTACATTGATAATAATCGAAGATTTACTGAAAATGATTGCTTCACATGTTCAGGGTATAAGAAATGAGAATTAGGCAAGAGTTTCAAAAAACTACAGGTTACGAAAGCGTCAATGTTCTAGTCACGTGATGAAAAAGTGGATAAATAGCAAAGGATTTTATGGCTGAGTTAAATTAAATTGACTGCAAAGGACTCAACACCCAAATGCAACTAAGTGTCGCTCAAAAACAACGGATTGCGGAAAATGCAAGGCAGTTGATATAATCGAAAATATTTCGGACCCTTTTTTCAGAATTGTACTTCAATGCTATCAGAGTGATCTCGTTTGCTTTTTAAAAGAGGCTCAACTATCTGGTGTGCATTATCATCCCCCAGACTTCATAAGTAATCACTTTAGGCAATATCCACTCTCCTGCCGTAGATACTAATAAGTTAATATCCACCACTATCGAAAACTAGCCGCGCATTTTTCGGTTAGATATTCGCCAACTGAGTGATATTTTAATAATCGGTCGGTGACATAAACTCTTCCTCGCTTGAGATTATTAAGGAGCTCAAACTGTCCAATTCATTGGAAACCCCATTTCAGTGTATTTATTAATAACCAATCTATAAAATGGTGTTTACAAACACTATTCAGTTGAGTTCTGTATCGGTTAGGTTAAGTTATGGTGGTAGTCAGACTGTGCGACCAACTCAATTAGGTCCGTTGTAATCCCATTGTATGACATGGGAACTAATTTATTTTTCTTGGTGGAACCATTTTGTGGCTGTTATAAAGCGCTGGATTGGTTCAATACCCAAGTTGGACAGTTCCGTAAGAGAATTGAAAAAGAATCTGCCTAGAAAACCGGCTCTGATTTCAAGCTGGACAACCGGAAAGGAAGTGCTCAATCGTTTCTTCCTTTTCCTCATTTCTACAACTTCCACAACAGTCGTGGAAGAAAACTCCTAATCTAAAGGAAAGCCTGCCAAATAGCCAATAACCGATTCTACAAGTCACTACCCACGAGATTCTCTTCAAGATCTATGCAGTTCCTTTGCCTTTTTCTTGTTCAGTTGCGGCCATAGTAATCTAGCTGTTCCGCATGTGTCTTCATCTATGCCATACCCTATTGGCCTCTTGTAAATTGTTATTCTTAATAGGGTTGCCCACAAGGCGTCCCCTACTTTGGTGCTTCGTGGTGCACTCTCTTCTTAATGATCTGCAGGAAATTGGACACATCCAAGCCTACGCAGACGATGTGTGCGTATTAATTTCAGGACGATCACTTAAAGTTATATGCAATAAAATGCAGGTAGCTCTAAATAAGATTTAGTATTGGTGCAAGTTCTATGGTCTTTCGGCGAATCTTACAAAAAGTACCATGGTACTAGGAAACGCAATATGGAGGCCCTGTTACTGCCCACATTGGAAGGGGTAACACTGCAACTGTCTTCTGAGGTTAAATAGGTTAGGTTAGGTTATAATGGTTGCCCAGAGAGTAGGGCCCACTTGGACGAAATAGTTTGGTTCGTCCTTTGTGATACCATTTAAGGACAGAGAAGGGGGAGGAAGGGAAGGGATGGGGGAGTGGTGAGTGATTGTGGACTACGAACGGTGACTAGTCCGCGGTTGTGTTAACCTCATTATGCTGCTGATGTTGTTCATCAGATTTTTGTTATTAACACCTGCTATATCAGCAGGCGCAGAAAAGAAATGAGAACCAAGATACTTGAATCTTAGTCCCGCAAAGGCAGGGCAGCTAAGGAGCATATGCTGAGATGATTCCACCTCATCCTCCATGCAGCTGTCGCAAAAAGGACTCGAAGTGATTCCGAGTCTCACGGCATGTGTACCTCGCGGACAGTGCCCCGTGATGATGCCCACGAAATTTGAGAGATGACATTTTGTCATTCCCAGGATATCCCTCGAACGCCTCCTATCCAAACGTGGCCAGAAGGACTTCGCGACCCTACACGTTCGTGTACTTGCCCAGCGTTCGCTGAGTTGGTGCATAGCCCAGCCTTCCAGGAGTAGAGCGCAGGTTGTCAAGGGGATTCCGATCCTCTCCTTTCGCGGGCACATTGCCTCACAGGTCCCCTGTCTGGCCAGCTCGTCGGCTTCGCAGTTTCCTGAGGTTAAATACTTAGACGTAATCCTAGATAGTAAGCTTACCTGGAAGAAGCACGTCGAGCAGAAGGTCTCCCGAATACTAAAAGTTTTCTGGCAGTGTAAGAGAACCTTTGGCAAGACATGGGGTCTAAGGCCGGCGATAGTATACTGGCGTGCATCACCCTGATTAGACCCATTATTACATACGCCTCTGTAGTATGGTGGAAAGCCACAATGGTTAATTTTCAGAGTAAAACCCCTAAACAGGCTACAAAGAAGTGTGTGCTTGGGTATCACAGGTGCCATGATTACGACTTCTGGTGATGCCCTTAATGCCATTCTGAACTTGCAACTTCTATATCTTCAAATTCGAAAGGAAGCGATGACGGCGGCGTACTGGCTCAAGGTAAACGGAGTCTGTGGAAATAAAGTAAGCACTGGCCACTGTCAGATATACCACCAGTTGTCGGAGTAGTGCACACTATTTTCGATGCCAGTGGACAATCGGGTGTCTGTCGTTACCTTCGGTAAAAAGTATGATATTTTGATCCCAGATAGAGATCAATGGTTAAGTTCAGAGAACCTATTGACGGGATATCAGCAGATTTTCTACACCGACGGATTCAAAAACAGTGATGGTACCGGATCTGGATGGTACTTAGATGAAGACACTAAATACTCCTATGCCACAGGACAGATGGCCACGGTATTCCTTACGGAAGTCTATGCTATCTTGAATGTGGCATACTGGCTAATTGAGAAAAAGTGGCGGGGCAGCAGAGTTGGAATTTGTAGTGACAGTCAAGCTGCACTGAAAGCCTTTGCTAGTCCACGCTGCTCTTCGAAGTTAGTCGGTGAATGTAAGACATAACTGAACAGTGTTGCAAAACACAACAAAGTTAGTGTTATTTGGGTGCCTGGACATTGTGATATTACAGGGAACGAGTTAGCTGATAAATTGGCTAATGAAGGCGCTGCAAGTATGCCACTTAGCCTTGAACCCTTTCTAGGTGCCAACTCAGCATCAATTTAACTATGCATTGGATTGTCGACTTCATGAGGTCTACCCATAGAGGACGTTGGTCTGGGTTGAGCTCGTGCAAAGTAGCCAAGTGCTTTTTGAAAGAACCGAACAGGATAATAACGACCTTTCTCCTAAAACTCAGCAGAAAGGGCCTGAGAGTATTGGTGGGTGTAATCACAGGGCATAACGACTGTGGTCAGCATATGGCTACCATGGGGGTCGTAGACAGCCCGATAGGCATATCCTGTCTTGAGACTGACGCGACACTGCAGAGCATTTTCTCTGTAGCTGTCTTGCATTTTCCAGAATCAGACTTAGGATATTGGGTTCATATAGTGAGTGCATACTCTTCCGGATCTCTTAAGATTCATCAATGAATCTAAGAGATTTGTGGAAGAGTGACCTCAAACTAATTTATCCATCTTACCACCCACTTTTTATCTTTCCTATCTTTATTCTTTCTACTGAAATCTATCCGGATGTAGTACAATAGTCTCCTGACTGAGTGCTTGGACTTGTCCAATCCCCCACAAATCTAATCTAATCTAATCGAATTGTTCGTGGCCAAAGGTATCCCAATGGTACTTCTATCACTGAGCAGTTGAAGAGTAGTATCTTTCCTGACTAGCTCATCGGCTTTACAATTTCCCTCAATATCTCTGTGCCCCGGAACCCAAATAAGGCTGACCTTAAATACGACGCTAATATCATTTTAGGCATTCCTGTGCAATCTTTGATCTTAGTATAGCCGCATTAGTTGATTTAATGGACGCCTGGATATCCGAGAATATATTTAGTGTAGTTTTTGTTAAAACATGCGAATTAAGACACGCAGCCACTTATTTTAAAGCCTGATAGACGCTGCAGTAGTTGGGTAGTACTCGAATATTTCAAGCCCTAATTCCTTCGAAAATACTCCATAACCAAGCTTATCGTCTTGCTTGGAACCATCTAAGGAATTAATTACCCGACTAGAAATTTTGGTAAGGCGGTGATTCGGCGCAAATATGGCAGACCGCATTCCAAATTTGCTCCTCATAAGGCAGCCAAACTAAGCCCAAGTCGGAAAGTAACGCCACACATCTGCCTCATTAGGCGCAGGTTCGAAAAACCGAACTTCGGTAATACTCCGGATACCCTTCTACAAATCAGTTAGGGATTCCAATTTATGCCTAAGTTAAACACTGTCAGAGATTTTCGCGACCACAACCAAATTTGGTATTATTCTGGCATGCCAGTCTTTGCCTTGCCTAACGTGGGCCTGGTAAGGTAATAGTGACGCGTGCCTCAGTAAGGCCTGCCTAATTCGGGCCTCACTGATTCTTCGGCATGCCTCATTGTAATTCTAGTCGGGTAGCCTTTTCTCATGACCTTGGTTTCTGGCACTCTCTTTTTGACGGTATGCTCGTCTTGAAGAGTCTGTCGATGGTGAGGCTGGGAATAAAGTATCATAGTATTTTTCTTGTTTGTGACTATGCATCGGTTAACTAGTCCAGAATTAGTTGTGAAAAACCAAATGACAGCCAGACCATAATAAAAATTTACCGCATGCTCGTTTTGAATATTTTGTAACATACCAAGCGCTTCTACAAATAAAGTCGGTAATATTCGTAAAAAGCAAAAGTTTGAGCTTGAAAAGACTATGAACAGATGGAATGATCTTTTACCACAGGGAATCAGAGAAAATCTTCTACTCAACTTACAGCTCTTGGTGCATAAGTAGGCATATGAAGGTACGCATATACAAGTAAAATAGCCTAATCTCAATGGATTTCGGACGAAGAACACTAAGTATCTGTAGAATTCTGTTTCAGATCATACTTAAATTGTGTCTTGCTAATTATATCAGAGTTTTTAGAGTTGCAAATTAGAGTATAAAACTTTACTTATATACTGATTAAAAATAAATAATTTTATCTGAAATGAATCTTAAAATGTTCGAAGTTTCACAGCAAATGAGTCTTGCATCAAATGAAAATCAGCAGGAAGGAGATATTTTATAACGTTGAGGTGATGTGAAGGCAACATTCTTACTGCACTAATCGAACCAATGCACGTCGTCTACCTACCTTTTGTTTATCCACCAGTCTACTGTACTATAGAATTTTATATTTATTTTGTGCTTCATTTAAAAACAGAATAGTTGTGTCCCTATTGAAACCTCCTATGTGTCTGATTGTTCGACTGATTGTAACTACACACAATTAATTCTTATCTCTCATTTGCAGCAATTGCCAAAGCAACTACGTTTTATTGCGATGTGCTAAGGGTAGCAAATGTCTAGTCATTGACAATGTCCTGTGGGGTATGTTGCTTTCAATTTGGCGATTTCCCAAGATACATAAACCGCAATATAAAAACTGTTTACTCGATCAAGTAAGGTAAAAAAAAACTTCATTATCCCAAAAATACCTTAACATTTTGAAGTGACGTGCGTTTAAGTATGTTCAGATTGACGACGGGGGAAACTAACTACCGAAACACATTGTCGCAGACTACGTAGATATTCATGTATATGCGAATGAGGTGTAATCAAAAAGCAGTAGCAATCAACCTACAATAGCGTCTCGATATAATGAACCTTGGCAAAGTGAAAAACCCAATATAACAAAATATTTGCTAAATCTGCTGTGTGCCGGTGTACTTTTACTCTCAGATGTGAATCACAATCACAATGGTCTCAAGTCAAATACGAAACCCCTTTGAATAGATTTGAAGTTGTGCAAAGATTCTCTCTTGAAATACGAGGTCGCTTATACTGGCGTTCTTCTGTTGACATTCTTGGTACCTGTCGGGCGGAAACCTTTTTAAAGTTGAAATTTTCGGTGAAGATACTTTGTATGCTGCCTGTATTGTTATTATTATTTGCTGCTGTTGCACCGATTAGAGTCGCATAGTGCCGAAACAAAAGATTGCCAATGTTGTCGATTATTCGTTTTTGCCTTAATTTGAGGCCACGTTAAGTATTCATCGACTCCTAAAAACTTGTCAAAAAGCATTCAGAAATCGTAACATTTTCTAGTTAAAATGATTGGAACTAATTATGCTTCCTATGCTCCGAAGGGTGTTTGGCCCCATACGCTGCAACGATGGATCGTACCGAATCCGCTACAACGATGAGTTGCTAAACTTATGCCAGGGAAAAGAAGTCTTGAAATGCATTAAATCCCAAAGGCTTCGATGGTTAGGTCACACTGTGCGCATGGAAGACAGCCGCCCCCAAAAATCTTTTTTATCAACGAATTGTCTAATTACCCGAACCCGAGGACGTCCGAAGTTAACCTGGCTTGACCAAGCCATAGCCGACCTGAAAAAGCTGCGAGTTAGGAGCTGGAGATCTGTTGCTATGGACCGTGCAGATTGGAAGAGGATTGTGGATGAAGCTAAAGCTCACCCTGAGCTGTAATCGCTACTTGATGATGGTGATGTTGCTTCGATTTAAAGAACTTTGAGAGAATTTAATATGCTTTCAAATCATATTAACATAGATTTTTCTTCTACAAAGGACTGCTTCAAAAAGTTACTAAATAAATTGTTGGACTGAGTTCTAAGTATTATCTAATATTGTTCCTCTGCAAACTAACGGGTGATTTTTTAACTATTATCTTTTTAAACAGTTGGTTTAAACAGCTGACGCACGTTTCGTGTTTTGTTTCACTGTCAAACTTCTTCAGTTTGGTCATTAATTTAACCATGAATCATCTTACAGCAATTGGGCCTCTGTTACTCAACAACGAGGAAAATTTTGCGAAAGGATTTAGATGTGAAGCCTTTGAAACGAACGACCTGCCGTAACGGAGAATTTTTGGGGAATGGGTTCTTGGAAAGTTGGCCGAAGATCCACTTTTTTAACGAAAATTTGTGTTCAGCGACGAAGCTGGATCAATGTGTACGTAAGCAGAATTGTCGATTTTGGAGTGACGATCAGCCAGAAGAATTGCAAGAGCTACCAATGTATCCAGAGAAGGTCACAGTTTGGTGTGGCTTATAGGCTGGAGGTATCATTGGACCGTACTTCTTCAAAGATGATGCGAATCGTACCGCAACTGTGAATGGTGAGCGCTTCCGTGAAAAGGTGTCCAACTTTTTTTTGCCCAAAATGCAAGAGCTTGACTTGCATGACATGTGGTTTCAGCAAGACGGTGCCACATGCCTCACAGCACGCGTAACAATGGACTTGTTGAGAGGCGAGTTCGGTGAACATTTTATTTCACGTTCGGGACCTGTCAATTGGCCACCCAGATCGTGCGATTAACGCCTTTAGATTATTTTTTGTGGGGGTATGTTAAAGCTCATGTCTATTCAGACAAGCCTGCTTCAATTAACGCATTGGAAGACAACATTAAGGCATTTATATGTGAGATACCGGCCGAAACATTGGAAAGAGTATGCCAAAATTGGACTAAGCGGATGGACCATTTGAAGCGCACTCGCGGTCAACATTTGCATGAAATAATCTTCAAACATTAAATTATATGGACTGTACTATCGATTTAAATAAAAATGCATGCTTTTTTCTGAATTTTACGTGTCTTTTTTTGAAAAACTTTCCTATAGCCCTTAAAAAATCACCCTTTAGAAAAAATGCTAGCTTTTCTTCATGAAAAGGAAATAAGTAAATTATAGGTTTACTTTATTTTTGCTTGAACTTTTTAGCATTTATTTGTTTTTCTAGTCTGTAAAAAGTACCCCATTTTTCGATTACTAAATAAATAAATAAATAAATAGCAATTTTTATGGTGTTGCCATTATAATTACATAATAATAAGAATTATTACAATATTTGTGAGCTGCCCTAATGTAGACCTGAAATTTTTAAACTTTTTATTAGCTCTTGCCTCCAACATTTGTAAAATATTCTCCTACGTCCTCATAAGCGAGTTTATATCGTATTTCTATTTGTATTTGTTTTTGTATTTCTGTTTATAAAGAACAGCGGGAAACAAAACAAAACGAAGACTTCAACTTGTATCCCCTATGCCCCACTTTGTGAAGCGGAAGTGTATCCATAAATGAACACACACATACTCACATGTATGTATACAAAAACACGTACCTGGTGTGCTAACAACATTAAAATCACAAGCACATTCCCCTTAATTATGCGCTTAGCATTTGAACACTGCGTGACTTGCATTTCCAGTGTCGCTTTGTCAGTGTTTTAAATCAAAAAATGGTGAAGCAATTTCAATTCAGTTATGTAAAAATCTCCTCCTGCATTGTACTTCTTCACTTCTTCCAGCTATGCCCTGCAGTGCAAAAATGAGATAGGGCAGTGGAAAGTCATTAAGGACCGATTGTGCATAGTTTGTGATGTGCGATGAGATGTCCGAAATGGAGTCCACTCAGAACGAAGAGGGTCACAGTTGTTACTTCATAGAATGTCGTCGGGAAAAAGTATTCAGTTGAAAACATTGCACGAACCAGTGTCGTCTGAAGTTGAGTTGAATCTGCCCATAAATAAATCTGCACATAAAATAAAAGGGTTTGTGTCTGCTGAAGCCGAATATATTTGTGCCCTAAACACCTAGCAAAGGATGCATACGTCAATCACGTATATGTATATATTGTATATGTACAAGGTGTCCGGTGGAAGAGTTAGTTCTAAATTTTAAATATAAATTTCATTGGCTAAGGTACTTTGAATTAAATTATAATACTTCATTTAGAAGTAAAATTGAATCAAATCTTCCAAACCATATATGGCCTCGTAAGAGCTAAAGGTTGAAGAAAAATTAGACTTTGCTTCGAAAAGCTTAATTCCTTCCAATTAACATGGTTTTGTGACAGTTTATTTCATGGTTTCGAAATTGAATAATTTTCGTCTGGGCTTTGGAGTGCAGATTAGATCCACAAAGCTTTTGACAGTGTGTCACATAGAAAGATTTTATATATTGTAAATAATGTAAAGGTGTGGTCTTATCATAACACAGCGTTACACACATTCTGTCCTATGAACCAAATATACTTTTTCGGAAAGGGGATAAAAAATAAAAATACTCGTGTGTCGGCGATTTTCATGTACACGTCACAATTTTTTTTTTTTTTTGTATTTTATAACTTTAAACGAGCAATTCTTGTATGCATATCTGTATAGCCTCACGATCTCAGGATTAGCTTAACGGATTTGAATGAATTTGGGCACACAGATAGTGTATCACATTTCTAGACTTTTCACCTAGGTGTTGCCACTGACAATGTTTCACAGGGTTGCCACCTGTTCGAAATTAAAACAAAAAGTTGCATGAGATATGCCGATGTGGGTATCAAAGGAAAGGTATTTCACTCCGCATTACAATAGATATATACTAAAATTAAAAATTGTTACATTAAAAATTGTAATGCTTTTAAAGAAACTTAGGCCTTTTATTTTTGCGTTTGTAAGCATTTGTGTCAGTATCGCGACAAATAGACCAACAGTATTCGCCAAGCATATGCGTAATGTCTTGTCCTTTAAAGCGCTTTTCAGTAGCCGCAATGTCCTGATGGAACCTTTCGCCATGTTCATCGCTACAAACTCCTAAATCACCAGGGAAACAATCTAAATGATTGTGAAGGAAATGGATCTCGTACAAGGTCATTGAAGTCGGCTTGCGTTACTAAATGCGGCACTGCAGTCCCAAGTTCACTGGGTGTTGGTACAAATTCCGATACTTCTGGTTCCCCGCATCTCGCATTCGATGCAAGAAATGTTGATAGCATTGTTGGTGCTACTGTTGGTTCTCCATCCCTTAATTCGGGAACATCATCAAAAATCTCCATTGAAGCCGCTATACGTTCTTCTGGTGAATACAGAACCGCTGGAATAACCGATTCTACATTAGCGTAGCGAATTTTGTTGCGGCGAAAGTATTGGTACCCTTCAGTTTGAGTAAAAGTTACGCGAAAGTAGCACAGTTCACTGCAGTGCTCCGTACGTGGTAGCCAAATTGTTGGTACAGAGTACTTTATTGTTGACCTTCCATCAGTAAACTTGCATAAATTTCTATAGCAATAGTCGGACACGACTTTCGGAGTATACCACAAGTAAGGAACATAAACAGTCTTGAACATTTTCTGAAACGAATTAACCACTCTTTTCGTAATATTTTTTAAATTTTTACTTGGTGCGAATAAGCCACAAACGTAACAAAAGTCATTTCGAGTCGGGCACTGCATTTTTCGTAAGATGAAATATACAGAAAGACGTTTTCGCGCAACAGAACTTAAAACAATTGTCAAAGTATACGTCTCCTAGTAGCCCAACTGTCAGATGATCGGAGCGTCCGGAACTGGAACAAACACACAAACGGCACAGAGTGTGTTGTATGAAACAATAAATTAAAGGTTAATAAGTTGTTTACAAATTTGGAGTCCCTTCGAGTTATGCCGAAAATTTAAAAAAATTTTTTTTTTTAGAAAAAAAAACTCAAGAAAATCTGAGAATTGATACAATTTTTTTTTTAATTTGACATAATAAAAACATTTCCGCGAGTCTGCCTGCAGAAATTCAGCGCGATTGGATCACGGAAAAAGGGTTAAAAATGTATCCAAAGTTTTTCACACAGTCGGACTACGAGCTCTATATTTTATACATAAAAAAAAATTCTGACGTGTAAATGAAAATCGCCGATACACGTGTATTTTTATTTTTTCTCCCCTTTCCGAAAAAGTATATTTGGTTCATAGGACAAAAAAAAGGTTCGTTTTTGTAACGCAGTGTAATTGAGAGTATATCTTCCGCTCCTTCCATTGCCACTTGTGGGATACCTCAAGGAAGCCCTCATACTTCTTATAATCATATTTTGTGTCCAATAATGAAAATACATTGAAATAGTAAAGAAAATGGTGGTATTATTTTTCCAAATATTCTCCTTGGAAGCCATATACTTCTGCATTCGCTTATAAAAATGTTGAGAGCAATTTTGCCACTCAGAAGTGAACATCTGCAAACCGAGGTGCTTTTATTCTTCAACATCTTCTTTAGTCAGACCTCGAATTTTATTTTTGATGTTCGGCAACAAAGATAAATCATTAGGTGCGAAATGAGGAATGTAAGGTGAACGGTTAAATGTTCTTATTCCAACTCTTCTTAACATTGAAAACCTTTTTACACATTTCAAAAGCGTTTGAATTTACTGCATGCGAATTAAAACCCTAGTGGAGTAATCGTTTCTTCCGGTCGTCAATCCTTAGTGGGGCATAGGGCATCAAGAGATGTTTTCATAGTAAAAATAAGCAAAAAAATACCCGAAAATACTGAAGAAACCATAGCGAAATTTTTACAAAAAGAGTACCTTATCTAGTTACATAACCTCCAATATAGCAAACAAGTCGTTCCCTTAAAAAAAAGTTTCTTTTAACAAAAAATTCATAATGTAAATTGTACATAACCATAACACATTTATTTAAAAACGCACATTTAAAAGACAATTTGTCACGCAAACAAAGTTCTTTAAGTAATCAATAAAAATTTGGTATTTTATTTTCTTTAAATGGGCGCTTCTAGTGCGTTTTTATATCCAAAGCTAGGCAACACTGCAGTAGCGAGAGAGAGATTTGACTGCTGAAAGGAGAAGAACACCAATCCGTAATCGCGGGCAATGCGATCAGATGTTAAATCAAAAAGTGAAGCTAAATAAAACTGAGTGAATTAATGAATTAATTTTAAAAAAATGTGTGTTTTACAAAATTATAAACATTACTTTTAATTAGGACAGGCTAGTAATGAAAAAAGAACTGAAACATCGAGACTAAATAACAAAAATAGTTTTAAATCAAGTTACGAAAATGGTAATCTGGCTATACTGGTGCCAATACGACGTCACTCAATGTCAAATTCGCTAAGAGCAAATTAACGGTAACACAACAGGCGTCATTTCAATATTCTTTCCATCATGGGACAACAACAGATCGTGGAGTGTGTAAATACATATAAAATGATTGTGGAGAATTCGACTGCCGAGTCTCTCAAGTAGCAGGCGAAGTTTCCCATACAATTTCGTCCTTCACCATAATTAAAGAGGTGAAAAAAGGTTTGCCTTTGTATGCCTTGTGGACCCACTGCTGAAATTGAAATTTGAATAGGCCGAGCCAAGGAGCACCAGGAGGTTTGGCAGCTCCTCTCAGTTTTAGCTCCACTCATGATCCACTGCTGGTAGAAAGAGTTTGCTTTATAATATGGGGTTTTCCAATAAGGGTTTTCCAATCGTTAATCATCTCTCGATTGTGCAATCCATTCACCGTAACGGTTGCTCCAGCTTCATTTTCGAAAAAGTAGGGTCCAACGACTCCGCCGGACCATAAACCGCACCAAACCGTCACACGTTGAAGATAGAGTGGCTTTTCAACAATAACTCTTGGATTTTCTGAGCCCCAGATCCGACAATTTTGCTTATTGCTGAAGCTACCGAGGTGGAAATGGGCCTCATCACTCACGATGATTTTTCGATGGAATTCCGGATCATTTTCATGCATTTCAACGATCCAATCAGCAAAGACACGACGTTGTTGATGATCGGCCGGCTTGAGTTCTTGTGTTACCTGGACTTTATAAGCCTTAAGAGCCAAATCTTTATGCAAAATACGGTGTAATGACGTTTGTGGAATGCCTAATTCCAAAGAACGACGAGGAATCTACAAACCTGGGTTTTCTTCAACACTTTCATCTACAACAGCAATATTTTCGATTTTCGGCTGTTCTTGAGCGACGTGCACGGGTTTTTCACATCACTAACTTGTCCCAACAGCTCGAACTTTTTCACCAGTTGCTGTATTGCGGTTCGAGAAGATGTTTCACGATGACCCAAAAATGTTCGAGTTTTACGAACCGTCTCTGCCAAATTTTCACCATTTTTATAGTGAATTTTAATCATTTCAATGCGTTGTTTAAGCGTCTGTCGTTCAATTTTTATTAATGGCGTAGTTTTTACTTGTCAAATATTAAAAAAATGACAGTTTCAAAAGTGGCATCTACCAAAATAAATGGCTATTCAAAATAACACCTGTTATCGGAAAATATTTTATTAGTTTGGGGAAAAAGGAAGCCATTATTGTTGCGTAAAATTTCTGTGATTTCATCGACATTATTGGCATTTTCTTTAACATCAAAAATGCTTAAACGGAATCGAAGAAACCAGAATTGCACGTAATGAGCTGTTACAGTATCGGTACCATAAACACCACTCACAATTTGAGCGACCTGGCTTGCATCTTGGCCTTTATCAAAAAAAATCTGTAAAATCTACCGAATTTCCGCTTTGCCGACTTCTATTATTAACATCCTGTAACTCACAACAATAACAAACAAAAACAAAAAAAAAACTAGACACAATATATGTTTAGTAAGAAATGCCAACTTAATAACGAGCACAAATTTTTAATTGTTTGAACGATACTTTACGAGATACCGATCAGTGCATCCATCTACCGAGAAAACAACGCAATTCTCTTTCTCCAAACAGATTATGTGTTGAGTGTCACTATTTGTGTAAATAAATAAACTCGAATGTGCGTAATTATTTTGCCTCCTTAAATGACCGCAGAGGCACGGGACTGTTACCAGGTGTTTGCATTTTAGCAAAGCTGCGAGTATACAGAAAATCCAGAACCACAGAAATATCAACATACATATGTATGTATATTCTACATAATTCCATAAACAACATATGCTAAGTTTTCCACAAGAATATGTTTGTATATATGTATATATATACATATATGTTAATATGACCCTATGCATATTCCATTCATATTGTGGAAAATTGTATAACGATTGGGATCCTCGTGTGCATCAACTACTACTTCCACTATTTCCATATGTATATGAAGTTCGTACGAACAAGGGTTGTGCAATATATAAGCGAATGGGGAAATAATTTCCTAACAGAAGGAAAGTACGTGCATACATATATAAGTTGATATATATGTAAATATGCTGGAAAAAGAAGTGGAAAAGAAAACTGTATAAAATAATTAGAGGAATCAGCGGCACTTTGTGGCGCAAACATGGCAATGGACGAATGTAAATATATTTATTCAACTGAATTATTAAAGGAAGCATATTAAAAGGGTGGTATACTTACATACAAATATGTACAACTGGCCAACAGGGAATAGTAATGATAATTACTTTCTATTTCACATCTGAGGCTATTTGTAGTGTTCGAGGTCTGCTGATGTATCGATTTTTACCTGTTGGTGGAAAAAGAGAAATATGGGGATCCATTAAGGAAGCTCGTATATGTGTCCAATTTTGAGAATATAAAAAGTTTTGTTCTCGTTTTTTATTTTAATTATTGATTGTCCATACATGTTTTTCTTTTAAATAAAGTAAAATAAATTAATATTTATATATCTAACATAGTTTCTTATAATAGTCTATAAAATATTATCAGAGAAATTATTAGTTCCCAAAGTACATATGTAAAAATTGATTTGTTCATTTTAAATTCCCAGCAATTTTCATTTAAATTTGCGCGCGAATATTTAACTGCAGTTCGCCCTTAATATTCTGTTATAAAATTTATGCAAAGCTGTTGTTTTTGTTTACTATTTTCGGTGTGATTAATGCTACTCTGCAAGCTTTGCATAGGGTCGTAGATTGTAAGGGAGATTGGCAAACATGCAGCGAAAATGGAAAATGAAATATTTTCGTTATTCTCCTTAATTAGAGAGTAAGTAAACTAGAATAATTTAAATGAAGTATGTACAACAAAAATTTGCAAATCGATTAACTATATATGTACATAGTATATTGGCTTGGGGAATAAGTTCATAGCGTTTTTATATTATCTTTTATTTTACAATGATTTGTTTGCTGTTTGCTAAAAGGTTTTTTTGAGTTGATTAATTCTTATCTAGTTTTGAGGCTTAGAAATGGAATACCCTGGACGCAAAAATCAACATTTTCGATACCTGCTCTTCTTTGCTTTTCATCGAAATCAAAAAGCTGCCTGGGACATTTGCGACGTGTATGGAGACGGTATCATAGATAAGTCTACAGCACGGAAATTGTTTGCAAAGTTCAAAACTAGCGACTTTGACATCGATGACACGTCCCGCAGCGGAAGGCCTGCTGAATTCGATGAAGATCGTCTCAAATCCCCTCTGATGGAGAATGGTCGCCAAACGAGTTGTGAATTGGCGAAAAAAAGAACTGCGATCATTAAAAGATTCTCAATCACCTTCATTCAATGAGATCTACCGAAAAATTGGGAGCCTGGTACCTCACGAGCTCAAGCAAAAAAACATCGCCGTCAAATTGCTTCCCAGCAGCTCGCCCGCCATCGAGCAACACGCGGACTTAAACAACGCTTTTGGTACTGAATCGTCCTGAGAGATGATAAGTGGTGTCTATACATTAATATGAAGCAAAGCAATGAGTGGGTGGCTCCAGGAGATACACCAAAGCAGAGAGTCAAATCGGATATTCATCCAAAGAAGATCATGACATGTGTTTGGTGGGACTGGGAGGAAATGGTGTACTGGGAAGTGGCCGATAAGAATGACACGGTCAATAAGGAGATCTACATTGCCCAGCTACACCGTGTGAATGAGGCTATTCAACTGAAAAGACCTGATTGATACGGTCAATCCATATTCCTTCACGACAACGCCAGGCCCCAAGTTGCACAAGTCGTCAAAGCAGCGCTCCAAGAGCTCGAATGGGAAGTTCTTGAGCATCCGCCGTATTCTCCGGGCCTTACACAGACTGGTTACCATCTTTGCCGCTCGTAGTGTTAAGCGATATGAAGGGCGTCGTTACCTTTGATAACAAAGAGGTCTTAGAAAACTGTCTCCACAAATTCTTTGACACCAGACCAGTCGATTTTGGGCGGAGTGACATCAATGAATTGATCGAGAGGTGGCAGGAGATTGCAAGCAGCAACGGCAAACATATAATTGAATATTTAACTTATTAATAATAATTATTGTTTTTTGTTTACTTAAACGTCTGGGGTATAAACGAACTTATTCCCCAATCTAATATAAGGGTGGTTAAGTTTCATGGGCCGGTGTTGATTTTGAATAAAATACAATTTTTTTAGGAAATTATTGTCATTTCTCTTTATTATGATAATATTGGTGTGGCTCAATTACGTATGAAACAAAATATGGGCCAAATGGAAGCCCCGGGGTCTGGGCGGCACACCTCCATCCGATGGTCCAAATTTTCGATGACGCTGAGGCATAATTGAGGTTCTATGCCATTAATGTGCCGAATTATCTCATCTTTTAGCTCTTGAATTGTTGCTGGCTTATCGACGTACACCTTTTCTTTCAAATAACCCCAAAGAAAGAAGTCCAACGGTGGCGTTGACGTTTAGGTCTGGTTCACATCAACATCGGCCTTTGAAATTAGCCACCCTTTATATACGTATATAAATATTTATATATACATATCTTTTTTATTTCTCTGCTATTTAATCATTTTTGCTCTCAAACAGTTTGCACCAATATGCATTAAACCAGCTAATGCTTTTCTCTACTAATCGACCATTATTACATTATTACATTAAACCGTTAAATCCATTATTTTTAAAATAAAATATTTATAAATAGCGTTTGTAAATTTTTACTAAGAGTTAAGACCTGCAAACTACGAATATTTGGAAAATACATATGTACATACGCACATTTCATGAGGCGTACAGTGCTACATAAGCGTTTACCTATGTATGTGTTTATGCAATTACAATACATCATTAACAGCATACATGGAAAAATGTTTTCGTTCGAAATTATTGCAGTAAATCCTCTTTTGAGGCTTTATTATTAAACCATACACTACTTAGGACTTTTACTATTTTAAGTCAGTTTACTAAAGCCTCGTTACATGCAAATATTTTTATATTATATATACCCTATAGAAATACGTGGATGACGCAATGCAATTCCCTTCCTTTGTATTATGAACCATATAACTGGGGAGTCAACTAACTATCCATGTGCATATTAGAAAACACGTTTCATATTTTTTATATATTTTTTTTTTTTGTTTGCTCCTTTTTAAGGCCGAGTCAGCTACGCTATTTCACTATTATCGCACTCACGACACTATATATGTAGGCTTGTGTGTGCACACTTTTATACTGAATGCGATTTTGTATAGTGCATTGGGAAATTTTTGCTGCACGAAATGCCCGAATGCACTGTAAAAGCATAACGAAAGCCTTTACACGTTAAACTCACCAACAGTAAGCAAATAAATTAAAAAAGTTCCTATATGAAAAAGGTGTGGAACGTGACCGCATACTAAAATACGAGCATGTAGCGGGGAGAGAGAGAGAGAGAAGAGTGCAAATTGGGAGCATACACTGCAGTGACTGCATGATAAAAATTTTAAACACGGAAAAATATGGCAGAGGTTGGAAATATGTATGCGAGTGGATAGAGTTGCGGTCAACTAATTAGCAACAGGCCGGTGGACACTTCTTTTACTCGTAGCGCATTACGGGCTTTACAAAGAAATAAAAGCCCATTTCAGAGGAGTTCATTTAAGGCAAATGTATACTGGTTTCCCTACCAACTCGGAAAATTTGATAATTATTGGAAATAAGTCTGAAAATCATATGGTTTTTTTTTAATTTTTGATTAGCAACGCACAGATTGGTTATTCTTATTTATATAATATATAGAATTTAGTTTAAAGTACCGGCAAGTAGAGCATCAAACTTTACATCTTTATGTACATTTCAACCATCAAAGCTAACTGGAAAAATGATCACTGCGAGTGGGTCTGGTGGTGAACGGGGACACAACGCAGTACCTCCTGTCATCAAACAAACACGTCACTGTTCACAGTTATGATTTCGAGGTTGTAAGAAACTTCCTTTGTCTAATAACCAGTATTCACACTGATTATAATCTCAGCCTTGAAATCCAATATAGAATCTCTCTTGGCGAGTGCTCCTTTGCACTAAGTAGGCAATCGAGTAGTAAAGTCCTCTCTCGGCGAATAAAACTAGCACTCCAAAAAGCTCTCTTCACACCCGTCTTAACGTATGGCTCTGAGGCTTGAACGATGACAGCATCCGATGAAGCGACGCTTGGAGTGTTTGAGAGAAAGATTCTGCGGAAGATTTTTGAACCTTTGCACGTTGGCGACGGCGAATGTCGCAGACAATGGAGCAGTGAGCTGCATGAGCTTTACGTCGACATAGACACAGCGCAACGAATAAAGATCCAGCGATTACATTGGTTAGGTCATGTCGACCGAATGGATACAAGCGCTTCGGTTCTGCAAGTATTCGCTGCGGTGACAGCTGATGGTAGCAGAGGAAGAGGAAGGCCTTCTCTTCCTCTTGCATTGGAAAGATCAGTTGAAGAAGGACTTGGATTCACTTGGTAAGTCCAACTGGCGCCGATAAGCACGAGAAAGAAATGACTGGCGCGCTTTGTTTAGCTCGGCCAAATTCGCGTAAGCGATTATCGCGCCAATAAGGAAGAAGAATGACGAAAAATCAAAAAATCATATCAGTAGAAAAAATATAATCAGTGGTATTGCGAAACCAGTAAATATCTCAAAAAGATTGAATATCAAGTAAAAATATAAAAGGAAATAAAAACACGAAAAATTGTGGAATAATGTCCGTTAAGAGCATCAAGATATCACAACATTAATCTAAAAAAAACTCACAAAACACGACAAGTAAAATGTTGAAGTGTTCTTGAAGATCAGTTAATGTTCTGCGACAACTGCCAGGTGGCGTATGTATGCAAATATATTGTTTGAACTGGTTTATCGGGCGAAGCCTTTAAGAGAAAAATTTATCAGATTTATCAGAAAGATCCAGACCTTTGTTTTGGGAAGAATTTTTAACTACCTATGCTGGCTGGAGGTCGCCGTAGCCGAATGGATTGGTACGTGAGTACCATTCGGGATTCAGAGTGAACGTAGATTCGAACCTCGGTGACAAACCAAACTTGAAGAAAAAGTGTTTTCTAATATCGGTCGCCCCTCGACAGGCAATGGCAAACCTCCGAGTGTATTTCTGCCATGAAAAAGCTCCTCATTAAAAATATCTGCCGTTTGTAGTCGTCTTAAAACTGTAGGTCCCTCCATTTGTGGAACAACATCAAGACGCGCGCCACAAATAGAAGTAGGGGCTCGGCCAAACACCCAAAACGGGTGTGCGCGCCTATTACACACTGTCTCAGGCGCAGATTTTTTCGTGATCAGCGGACAGATACCCGTCGACCTCATGGTCCGGGAACAAATGGATGCGTGGGACTCCAAAATCATCACTTCATCACGTCATCACTAGCTTCTAAGAACGGAGATGCCGAACCATGGTGCCGTGGCAAAGTCGATGACACACTGAATCGAGTGGCAGATGGACGACGAAACTTATTCCATCAATTGACAAATGGGTCCAAACGAACTTCGGGGAAGTGAACTACTTCTTAACTCAGTTCACATCGGGCCACGGATTCTTCCGAAGATACCTATACCGCATGGGCAAGGTAACCGATTCCAAGTGCATATACTGGGAAGCGCTGAGCGATGACGCTGAACACACGTTTTTCAGTTGAAACAAATGGCTTGCGGAAAGAAATACTCTGAGGGAGCAGATTGGCGATATCACACCGGGCAACATAATTAGCAAAATGCTTGAACGCGAGAACAGCTGGAACGCGGTACAGAAATGCATTGAGAACGTACTGCGGGGAAAAATATTGACTTCGACACAGTGCAACAAAGCGAAGCCGCATAGATAGAGACACAAGAAGACGAGCCTATAGCATGAAAGCTGGCTACAAATATGGTGGATCCAGACGTGCGTGAATAGAATTGGTCCTTTATGGATGCCGTTCTGGTCCCTCCCGAAGTAATATAGAAAGCAGTTCCAGGATGGGTGGCCACACCACACGACGCAGTAGACGACGGTCGCTGTAAGTGCGACCCACCCACCAAAAAAACAAAACAAAAAAAAAAAGAAACTACACAGGACTCTTACGCTAACTGTATTCTTATGATAACGAACACAAATGCAGTTTTTCGACGCAACTGCTAGTGTTTACTAGACAAAACAAAACAACAACAGCAATAGCCACACTAGCAGTGCTACATATATAGCTTTAAGTTCCTAGAAATATATTCCTAGAAAAGTCAATACTTTCAATTACATTTGCATTTCGTACATTCTTAGAACTAAGTAATTTTCGTAAAAGCTAGAGATAGAGTTTATAATTCCAATGAATCAATTAGATTCCAGGAATGAATAAGTGCAGTTTTATGGGAAATCAGTTTCACCTGAATCATTTATGTAATCACCAACAGGACTAACTAAATTTACCGTTGGACCAAAGAACCAATAATAACTTATTCACTGAGTTTTCTCCACTTACACACATATAAAAATATGGTAAATCTTGAGGGCGGTTAAAATTTAGTTCAAATGTTATTCGAACTTATTAAATTAAATTATTAAATTTTAATGGATGTCGCACATTTTTATAAAATTTCAGCGTATCAGGAGTGTACATAAAACCCCACTCCAAAATGGTAGCACATCAACATTTGGACAAGTCTTAACTATTTTTCTTCTTTTGATTTTTTTTTTAAATCTTTTTTTTTAAAGTAAAGCTCAAAAATGTTCAACGAAGCAGGGAGGCCATAGAAAGCGTAGCCCCAATCAGTAGGCTGCATATCTATTGGGTACCTGGTCACAAAGGTATTATGGGGAACGAAATGGTAGATGAGATAGCAAAAAGTGCTGTTAGAGTACCTTTTGAACAAGAGAACGACATACCAAAACCGCTAAATACTAATGGGGTTTTCAATATGGGCGGGTAGATGTTGAAATGGAATAAAATGGCGTTTGCTGTGTGGCACGTAGCGCCGTCCTGCTGGAACCACATGTCGTCTAGGTCCATATGGTTATATATGGGCCATAAGAAATTGGAAGGGCCACCACGTCTACCGAAAAATGGGCGCAATGCGCGCAACGTTTGCGTTAATGAATACTCATTTTGATAATAAAGTTTTATCATTTGAACGTGTTGTTCAATCGTGTAACTTGCCATGATGATTTGGCATAAACAACTGAATAATAATAACGAAATGGACGACCACATGAAAAGGCAAGTGGAAGCTAAGTGGACTAACCTGACCACATGCAAAACAGCAAAAGTTATGTGCAGAACTAGCGCCAAGAAACTGACTCAATTCGTACTTACGCTCGCGCGGAAGGACTACAGAACTATCATAGGTATGCTAACAGGCCACACTCTATTGGCTGCACATGCGTACAAGATAGGGATTGCTAGCACGGACAATTGCAGGAAATGCAGAGAGGATGTTGAGGAGGCTTTAGAACCCGCTTAAAATGCCTAGGAGCCCCACTGTTTGGGGGTCTGGAGGACGTCTCAAAAGCGAATCTCCCAGCTCTGCTTAGATTCGCCAAAAGCGTTGACATCCTACATGATGTCTACTTTCAGTATTCATAGAGGTCGGTTTTCATCTGGTATCGCTAGGTACCAAAAGGTCTATGCGTGGTGGTGGTTTTGCCAACCAGGCTAACCTAACCTAACTAAAACTCATTGACTAACAAAATACATACAACCCTTATTTTCAAATTTTGTATAAATATTTTAAAAATTCAACAATCTTTACATTTTAGCTCTACAGTTTTTAATTAGAATTTCAAGAAAAAATGTTTGCACTTCTAAAATAAATGAATAATTGGCGCTCACACTTCTGTTAGGTATTTGGCCAAACTCCCCCTCCTATTGCGTGCGTGTTGATGCTGTTCCACATATGCAGGTTTTTTTACAATTTTCAGTTGACTTCGAACGGCAGAAATACACTCGGAGGTATGCCATTGACTGCCGAGGGACGACCACTGTTGGAAAAGACTTTTTCTATCAATTGCTGTTTCATGCACGGAGATTCGAACCCATTCGGCTACGGGGGCCACGGTTTTGATTGCATTTTTATCGCTTGCTGATTTTTTACAATTTTTTTGTTGGCGGTGTTGGAAATTTTTTTCAATTAACAAATCCGCAACATGTTTTTTATATAGAGAAAATGCTCAATATTTTCAGTAGAAAAAATTATGAAAAATCAACGCTGGCGGTGTTGCAAATTTTTTTCCAATTAACAAATCCTCGAATTTTTTTAATGGAGAAAGTTCTAAATATCTTCAGTGGGAAAAATTATCAAAAATTAACGAGACCTTTGAGCCACTTCAAACTTGGCCTTTATTCCACTAAAATTTAATGGGCTAGAAAGCTGCGTACCCAAATTGTTTTTTTAATTCGAAACTTAAAAAATATTATAGAAATATTTCTTGGACTACAAAATATTGCAGTCAAGGTTTTTCTAAAAATTTTTACTTAAAAAAGTATGAAATTTTGACGAAAATTCAATGAATTTTTTTACGTGTTGTGCAAAGTGTGAAGCTTTGGGGTGTTGTTGTAGTTGTTGTAATAATAAATTTAATCTGTTGTAGTAATAAAAAGATTTATAATAGTGATAATAATAATAAAGAGAAATTGTAAAAACTTCGCAAAATGCCGCTTTGCTATTACGGTGTGCACTCTCCTGTGCACTGACTACTTTTCCCACTTCTCCTTTTTTCATTTTATTTTTCCCTTTTATGCTAATTTTGTTAGCGTAAAGTCAAAGGCCCATTGTTTTTCAATCCAATTCAAAATTGATGCTTAACCTAAATGTGTAACGTCATAAACTAGCAAAAGAATAAATAGAGCAGCATAACAAACTGGCCATACTAAGTAAATTAGGTCAACGAATTGCTGTAAATGGCCGCAATGAAGGGCCATGGCGTATGAAGTATCGATCATTGCTTTGACAGCTGGGCGATAAATAATTGGTTAGCGGGGAAGTACGGCATGTGGAAAATGTTGCAAAGGCAGTACTTTCATGCATAACTTATTCTGCGGTTTGAGGCTTACTAAGTGGTCTGCTGTTGAATCGCTTTGGTGGCAATAACAATAGAAGCTGACAACAGTGGAAGATGCCGATTAAATAAATGAATTGGTGAATATTCAGTGCAGCTGACAGCATCTTTTCACAAAATGACAAAGTAAAGCATGCAAAAGATTATTTGCGCGGATGCAATAATAAAATGAATTTCTCAATACAAATGTAGAGTCGCAATATGGGAATTATTATAAAAAAATATATTAAAAAATGTGTTCTGGATGGCGTGGTAAGTGTAACGTAATGCATTAAGCCCACTTTTAAAAACTGTGACTGTCTTTTTTACTGTTTAAACGCAGATATCTCCGGAATCGATGAAAAGAATCTGCCGAAATATTCACTGATAGTTGAACTTGTGTCCGGAAAATATTGCCTTCTAGCTCACGCCGGCATCGAAATATTTCTAAAAATCATACTTATGGCTCGATTCGGTTCCTTATTAGAAATTTATATGGGTTAGATAAAAACAAATGTGTTTTCTTTTTATTGCATTTTAAAATTTGTATTTCTGGGCGTATTATTCGGCGGCTGCTGTAGCCGAATGAATTGGTGCGTGACTACCATTCGGGAGTGCGTAGGTTTGAATCTCCGCGCATGAGACACCAAATTGAAAAAACGATTTTTATTTGTGTTTAATAGCAGTCACCCCTCGGCAAGCAATGGTAAACCTCCATGTGTATGTCTGCCATGAAACAGCTGCTCTTAAAAACATAGCTGCCGTTCGGAGATGGCTTAAATTTGTAGGTCCCTCCATTTTGTGGAACAACATCAAGACGCACGCCATAAATAGAAGGAGGAGCTCGGGCCAAACAGCTAACAGAAGTGTGCACGCCAATATTTTCTTTCTCTTTTAAGACTATAAAAAACTTTTCTACTATAAAAATTGCTCTAGTACTTAAAGTGCGGATCACGAAGAGTAATATTCATGATCTGTTTTAGAATTGACGCCTGTAAATTTTTTGTGGAAACTTTATAAGAGGTTAGAATTCGCTGATAGAAAGTATTTTGCATTACAGTGAAAAAATGGCAGGCCCCACATTTTTTTAACAACGCGCCATAATCCCAGATCTCTCAGGGTAGTCCAAACTTGAAACCAAGTGTGTATAAAACTTGCCTGAAAGAGACCTATGAAAAGGAGCTTGTCAATTTTTTTATTCAATAGGGATGAGAACTTCTTCAATAGCAGAATTATGAAATTGATCTCAAAATGATCCAAATAGCTCGTATTTGTTCTAGACAGACACTGAAATAAGTTGAACTTATAAATAAAAAAATATCAATCAGCATTTAGTTATTTGTAACTGATTTTTATTGTTTACCCATAATTAAAATATACTTATTTAACGATTTTATCTTTTCTGATTAATTTTTGTATTAGGTTGCTGAAAAAGCTGGCCGCCACAGCCGAACACACCACTTACTACCATTCAGTACTGCGTGGAAACCCCAAGCAAGAAAAAAAAAACCATCAAGACGCAGCAAATTGGAAGAGGAGCTCGCCCAAATACCCTATAAGGATGTAGGAATCAATTAAACTATATACATTCTGTCAAAAAGTACCGGAAATTCTTCAATAAAACGCAAAATAATTGTTGAATCATCAAAATTTATTTTATCGCCTTCAAAATAGGCTCCATTCGAAGTAATACACATATGCCAACGATTATTTCAGTCATCAAAGCACCTTTTAAACGCCTTTGAAGAGCTCTTCTTCAGCTCCTTCAGAGAATTCTCCTTAACGGCCTCCATCGACTCAAAGCAGCACCCGCGGAGTGACAATTTAAGTTTTGGGAAAGGGGGGAAGTCACAGAGGACTAAATCCAGTGAATACGGTGTCTGTTCGATGATAATTGTGGAGTTTTTGGTCAAAAAAATTTTCATAAT
>JAYXIM010022255.1:0-14839 GCA_037575425.1 Anastrepha fraterculus
CAACGAATTTAAGCAGCTAGCGTTTTTTTTCGATTCTGCCAATTCGCGTAAACCAAAAATATTTGTCTTCTCTTAGTATTTGAGAAGATGTCTACTAGGCCGGGTCGATTTGTGGGGAGGCAAAAAAATCGCTCATTGCTCTGTGAAAATCATATTCAAGGGATCAAAATAAGAAACTTTTCCGAAGGAACCATACCTCTAAAACGAATTCTGGTGTCCCCCAATTTGGGTCGAACTTTTAGTTTCTTTTGTGGGGAGGCAAAAAAATCGCCCATTGCTCTATGAAAATCATATTCTAGGGATCAAAATAAGAAACTTTTCCGAAGGAACCATACCTCTAAAACGAATTCTGATGTCCCCCAATTTGGGTCGAACTTTTTAGTTTCTTTGCTCATGTAAAGGCCAAAAATGGTGATATTTTGAAATGATTGTATGGGGAACCCCCCAGAGGAGTTCCAGGGGGTGTGCCACTGGCATGGGTGGATCGGCTGTCCAAAGTTAGTGGGGGTCGGTCATACATTTGGACTCGATTGGAGCACTCTAAATGGGTCAAAGTGGGATTTTTCGTTCGACCCAAATTGGGGGACATCAGATTTCGTTTTAGAGGTATAGTTCCTTCGGCAAAGTTTCTTATTTTGATCCCTAGAATACGATTTTCACAGAGCAATGAGCGATTTTTAAATCGACCCGCCCTAATGTCCACCAAATTCTGACTCTTTTTGTCATATCAGCTTCAGCCAAAGACATTGTGAAAAACCCCATAATCTTCTTAAAATCGGACATAATTAAGAAACAAGTAAGCAAACTAACTAAATTTGCTCCAAATCGAACGTTTTGTACTCGCACTTATTTTAGTAAAATTTAATTTGGCCGCGGATTATAATAAAAATAATAAAAAATGCTTTAGTTTCTCATTATCTGAGCTGAGTTTGATCGATACCAGAACTTGGCGGCTAGTCCAAATTAAATTTCACTAAAATGTGCGCGAGTATGCAAAGTTCGGTCCATGCCGAATTTAGCTGACTTCAGTTGTATGAACTGGTGGGAATGCAAATACATGTCAGCAACTTTACTCCGTAAACCTTTATTTTTATAAATTGACTTCTTCAAAAAGCTGACACGCATTGTCAACTCATCAAAATGTTTGTTTGTACATTAGTTCAGCCTTATGCGTGGATACGAAAACACATTGAATGAATGTCCCAGCACTGTGACTTGAGTGTGTGAGTGTGTCAGCAAGTGCGCGTGAGCGTTTCAGAATTTAACCAATTTCTTCAAAAATAAAACGCTCGGAATGTTGTGCAAATACTTGCAAACGCAAAAGCCCAAGTGCGCCATGCCACTTTCTCCCCCATACACGCATACGCACATACTCACAAACACATACAATGGCATGGTAAAGTCCCAAAAATACTCGAGTGCATACTGAAACGAAATTGGAGCAATGTTTTTACTGTAAATGCTTTTGGTGCATATTTGTCAGTCATTTCAGCAATTCTTGTTGCCGTTTGTCAGTCGTACCAGTGAATGTCCAATGGCAGGAAGTCACACAAATCTCTTTCAACTGGTAAAATAGAAATTTTAAGTAAGAACGTGAGTCTGGCCAAAACTTATTCTAAATATTTATTATATTTATTCCAACTACTACACTTTACTTATTTATTTGCTCTAACTCTTCGTCTCTTCAAAAGTCTGAAAATAAGTGCAAAGAAAGAAAAAGTGAAAATAGCAAATTGACTGAAGCAAAAGGCAAAAATTGCTGCGTCAAAACTGTAAGTAGTATAAGGACAAATTTTTGTTTTACCAGTAAGAAAACCTCCCGAAATTAAATTTATAAAAAAAATTGCAAATGGTTTTTTATGAGGAGCTTTCTCATGTCAGAAATACACTCAGAGATTTGCCATTGCCTACCGAGAGGCGTCCGTTATTAGAAGACAACTTTTCTTCACTTTGGTGTTTCATACACCGAGATTCGAACCTACGGACTTCCGATTAGTAGGCACACACCAACTCATTCGGCTACTAGGCTTAGCTGTATGCAGATTTATCGACCAAACTAAGACTTCGATGCCAACACAAGATTAACTGTGTACATTAATTTCAGTTCTAGAATTTAAGCATAACATATTTTATTAAACATTTGACAAGAAAATTTTATGTAGCCCAATAATATGTACGTTCCTTATTTCAAATACCCAAATACTTTCGAACTTCCTAAAAAATGTTGAAGAATCTTTTTTCACACTGAAATTGTCGACTATGTCTCTTTTCGTATACTTCCTTGCAATTCCAGAGCTAAACAATTATTTTGTGCGAAAACGTGTTATCTCGAGGTAAGGGTAAAAGGTATCTCGTCGATCCACAGACTAGTATTGTAGGTAGAGCTGCACCTGGAAAATGCATACCCTTACCATCTAATCACTGTCTACCCGGCAGAACATTTGTACGCACAATGAACGATGGCGCGGATTTTGAAAACAACTATTAACATCTTTAGTCGCGACCTAGACATCCTCGTTTTCCACTATTCACGCTTTTCCACCCCCTGCCGACTTTTTTTACGAACTCTCGGGCTCATACTCAAATACCCAGCTTTTATTATATCCAGTGGCTGCCCGACTCATCTAATTTCTACCATCACTCTGAATGTGGGACAACAAAATTTCGAAGATCGCTTTTCGCACGTGTTGTCCTGAAATAAAATAGTTCGATTTTGGGCGTGGTAAATCAAGAGGTCAAAAGCTGCCGTCGTAGATGAATGAGTTGGTGCGTGACTACCATTCGGAAGTGCGTAGGTTCAAGTTGGTCACACATATATTTTTCTGTAGTGTCGTAAAAAAATCTAAATGAAAATGTTTTATAAACAAATTCTTTAAGAGGTTTTTTGGTATGAGAAATTCATTTCTAGACTTAAATTTTTCGTAAGCCATCCGGATTACAAATACGTTTACTTGAATTTATTAACAGTGCTGTGAATAATTATAAACTGATAGACTTTATATCTCTTGAGGCAGGTGGAGTTAGTGATTTTTTATAACCCACTGTGAAAAGAGCGCCAGGTGGTGCTCCTGCAAATGATAATTTCGCTGATGAGAAGCTATTAAGCAAAACAATGAATTTGTGCTGATGTAACCTGCGAATAATTAAAAGATCAACCAGTAGCTCAACTCATTAACTCTTAGCTCGTGTTTTTGTGTTGATTTGTGGATGATTTGTTGCAATGTAATTTTATCTGCTACTCATTCCAAACTTATTCCCAGTTTCGTTCACACTGCTCCATTAGCATAAGACTTTTTAAACACGGTTTTCACTTTATTTAGGAATGGAATTGAATGAAATCGAGAACAAAGAATTTCAGACAATGGCGATTGTGGGAAAAGACAATTCAATGCAAGAGGATCAATTTGGGAGTACGCCGTCGGCACGGATGGAAAACAATTCAATTTGGATGGCTCAGGTGGGTATCAGGAGGCATTATCTACGGAAAGAGAAGAGGATAGTGTGAAAGCGTTCACATGGAAAAATACCTGTGATGGACTGGGCAGCGTAAAAAATAATACAGGTCGGGCATTAGTTTTGTATGTGGCGGTATGCACGCTTTTGCTTAGCAGGACACACTCTTTGAATATCTTCTTCTATTTATAGCGCTTTTTGCAGATGAATAAAGATTTCAGCAAAAGAACGCGGCTATATACTACCCCTTGTTTCCTGCTGCCCGACTGGATATCATCCTGATATTGGTGCGCTCACCAGATGTGAAAACCGATTGGTTGTAGGTGACTTTATCGCATGTAGCTCATCACGATCTTTGGCATTCAAGCCTGCCAAACTAACATAGGGGGCATCACTTGGCAGAGCAGATATACGCTTCGACATTCAGTATGTGAACGATGATGCCCCCATCAGGGTAGTGGGCAATTGCAGCAGCTCGCCTGAAATAATAATAGCTAAACAGTCTGATAAATAGCATAACCTGACGACCTCTGCTATTGCTTGCATCAGACCACTTGCCCATTGTCGTCTCGACTGAGCGACCTGCCGACATTGGTTCCGCGAATCACCAGTCTTATATTAACTTCAGCAGAGCTAATTGGGCCGGCTTCGACGCATTATTTGAGGACACCTTCGCCGCTCTTCCTATCCCACCGATGCACGCGTAGGCGAAGGTGCTTACAGCTGCTGCGGCTCACTTCATTCCAGCTGGAAGGATAAGGAACTTAATTTCTGAGCTACGATGCGCTTGTCTGGTCGCCTGGAACTGGATAAAGCTCCAGGCTAGCCAAAACACTGCAGTTCAGACAGCGACGGTTTGCCTCCTGATGTCCCCTGTTTAACACCTTCACAACGAGACACAGATGCTACCGTAAAGGAGCACAACAAACTGATCAGCAAACAGTTTTCTTGCTACCGCTTGGGTTTCACATATTTAGACACCTGCTTGAGCCAGAGCCGCCTCCCAGGCATGTCAGGAGGCACCTCTTCAATTACGCCGACGAGATCCAGAACAAAACGAACAGACAATTACTGGATCACTTGTTTCACGGGCTGCATGGCAAATAGCGCCGTCCGCCATCCTGTTGGAACCAAATGTTTCGGAGATCACAAGCTCCAAAATCAGGTATCGTTCGCCATTCCCAGTCGTCGTTCGTCGATAATCCCCTACGTCGACGAGGCCAAATATCTGAGCATGACACTTGATTCCAAACTGTGCTAGAAAGCTCATGTCAAGAAAAAACGAGAAGAGCTTGACTTGAATTTGAATAAGCTATATTACCTCATTGGTAGGCGCTCAACCGTATCAATCCGCAACAAGTTACTTATTTACAACAAATACAACTAAGACCGGTTTGGACTTACGTTGTATGATACAATTCTGAGGATGCGCTAGCCAACGTGCATCACCTCCATCCAACGTCTGGAAAACCCAAATTCTGCGGCGCATACTAAACGCGTCATATTATTACGTGCGCTACTAAGTTTTCTGTTCTGTTCGCTGTTTTTTTGATGAAAATACAACTTTATTCTGAAAAAATTGGTTACAAGTGAATCATTCAAAGTATTGCCCTTCGCTGGCTACTACTTTTCCCCATCTTTCTGGTAGATCTCGTTTACCGTCACGGTAAAACTGTTCATCTTTTGAGGCTATCCACGGATCAAGCCATTTTTTGATGTCTTCATATGAATGGAACAGCTGGTCAGCTAGACCATGTGCCATCGATCGAAACAGGTGATAATCGGACGGCGCAATACCTGGAGAATATGGCGGGTGGGGTAGGATTTCCCATTTCAGTGTTTCCAGGTAGGTTTTAACGGGCTTGGCAACGTGAGGCCGAGCGTTATCATGCTGTAGAATCACGTGTTCATGCCTCTCCGCGTATTGCGGTCGCTTATCGCGCAGTGCTCGGCTCAATCGCATCAATTGAAGCGGATACCGATCACCAGTAATAGTTTCACTTCGTTTTAACAGTTGATAATAAGTAACACCAACTTGGTCCCACCAAATACGTAGCATAACCTTCGCAGCATGACCTAGAAGCATGCCCGGGCAGCCCCCATGACTTTCGTTTCTTTGGATTGCTGTAATGAATCCATTTTTCATCACGCGTCATCGGTACGATGAAGAAAACCCTTCCTTTTTTGCCGCTGGAGCAGTTGTTAGGCGGCCGCCGTAACCGAATGGGTTGGTGCGTGATTACCATTCGGAATTCACAGAGCAGGTCGTTGGTTCGAATCTCGGTGAAAATTAATAGAAAAACATTTTTCTAATAGCGGTGGCAAACCTCCGAGTGTATTTCTGCCATGAAAAAGCTCCTCATAAAAATATCTGCCGTTCGGAGTCGGCTTGAAATTGTAGGTCCCTCCATTTGTGGAACAACATCAAGACGCACACCACAAATAGGAGGAGGAGCTCGGCCAAACACCTAACAGAAGTGTACGCGCCAATTATTTATTTATTTATTAGCAGTTGTTCACAGGCGAAAAAACGACGTTCAACATCCCTAAGCTTGGTTTATGACGTTTAGGTTATGTTAGAATCGCCTAGCACACACTGCTGGCGGCATCTGTTGACAAACAGCGGAAACTTATTTGCGCACCAATATATAAGGACTAGCGACCTCCATCGTGACCTTGACATACCAATCGTGACTAAAGTAATGAAGCAATTTGCCTTGGCTCACAAACAGCGACTAAAAATTATGTCAACGATGCAGCGCATTCAGCTTACATCGGTTGAATTCTTTTCGAAGACGTTTAAAACGCACAAGAGTAGCAGGTCTTCTGGAGAACGAGTAGAAACTGTTTTGTGTAATGCTTAAATTATCAAGTGAAATTTGCTTATTAGTATTCCTTTTATATATATGTAAATATGCAATTGTACAACGCTTCTAAAAGATAAATAAGAATGCTTAATGAAAAAACAAACAAAAATTAAAGGCATTCCCTTAGCCTTGCAAAATCATTGCACAAATTACACAGTTTTGCATTCCATGCGATCGCAAAAATAACAACAAATATAAGCGAAAAAATATTTGCAACATCTGTCGCGAAATCCATGCATATTTTCAGGCGGCTTCAGAAATTGTATAGCATGACGAATGCGACCCTCTGCTAGTTGGTTTTTACTCTTTTATTGTGAGTTTGCAGCGCGCAATATGAGTGCTCTCGTACGCTTGCACTTTTAGAAGAGAACTTTTGCATAGCGTGCATAGTGCAGCCGTGCTAGACATGGAGAATCCCCTATTGAAGCTCGGTTTCCTTGTCTCTTTACTGCGCATTTCCGAATCGCGCAGTTACTCTTGTATTTGTTGGCAGGTATTCATGTTGGTTTGCCTTCTTTATCATACTTCAAATTTTTTTCACATTTCAAAAGCGATCTCATTGTCTATTTATATTTAAAGTTTAACGAAAATGTAAAAAGTTATTAAAAATTATGACTTTGAAAAATGGGCAATATAATCAGCGTTAAATTTTTCAGTGAGAACTTCACCATCCGCTTCACCATCCATTGCCTAACCAGGCCTTCCTCTTCATTCGGCTAATCCAATGCATACACACACATATATACGTATGCAGCAAGTTCAACGCTCCCTAATAAGTAGTCCGTACTTAGTAGCTTCAAACGCTTCTGCCTGAAATACCATAAAAGCACGAGGTGTATGCAGATAGCAATTTTTTCAACCACTTTTTGCTACTTACCAAATTGGCTGGGGTATTATGGTTTCAAGGTTTTTTTTCTGCTTTTAAGCTATTGCTATCATTTATTATTTCAGCTTAGAGTCACACAAATTTTTTCCGTAAACGCAAGCTGAATAAATGGCAGTATCTTAAAAACCCCACAACACAAATTAGACCAGTTTGTGTGCGGTAGCAAGAAACTTAATAAGTTGTCATTGCCACAGCGGCCGCAATTATGCCCAATTTGGGACGCACTGATGGAGTGTAATTTTAGAAGAAAGTTTGAGTTTGATTAAGTTTACATATTTTATAAAGCTACCGCTACGAGATTGCAACCATAAGTAGTGGATTCTGGCCGGGTATAATGAAATTGAAACGCTTTTTTTCACAAATCGAAAAAAATTTTGTTTTAAACGCTTTTTCATAAGCTTGTCCAACTTACTTAGTATTAATAAGACGTTCAATATTTAGTACCTAATTTGGTTCTGCCATTCTAAAACGTTGAAGTACAAAAACGCAAAACCGAAATATGCCGTTTATGAATATTTATTTATTCATGGCAAACCCTTGAGATATCAAAAGCCCTGAGCGTTGATGGACGAAACTCCAGAAAAGGTGCTAATCTGTTGGCAATAAATCCGCAAATCCATTTAATGCTGCAGTTCTGTTACTTAGGTTAGGATAAATGGCTGCCCTTGTGGGACAGGGCTACTTAGGCAAATATTCGAAATTCGTCCGTTGTAATACCACATAGGGGAAAGGAGAAGGAAAGGAACCATGCAGGTCGAAAAAAAGAATAAGTGGCCTTGGAATGAAGAAGAAGATGGCCAACAGTGGCTAATTTACGTTCGCAATTAGCCGCCTCAAGCTACTGATGAATTTACCCGCATTAAGACCGTAATATTCGCAGGTGTGAGCGAAAAAGTGAGAGCCCAGATGTCGAAATCTTTGCCCGACGAGAGCAGAGAAGCTAAGATGATGGTGCTGAGATGATTTCACCTCATCCTCCAGCAGAAAGGACTTGAGGCAATCCAAAGTCTCACCTCATGGTCCGCGAACGGACAGCTTCTGCAGAAAGGGCTTGAGGCAATCCAAAGTCTCACCTCACCGTCACCTAACGGAAAATATCCGGTAAGGGTACCCACCAAATTCGAGAGCTGCAGCTTTTTTAGCTTAAGAAGTTCTCTCGAGTGCCCCCGATCTACTCGTGGCCCGAAGGATCTCGCGACTTTGCACGTTTGCGCACTAGCCCAGCGCTCGCTGAGTTGACGCGAAGTCCATCTTTCCAGGAGCAGACCACGGTTTTTAAGGGAACCCAAATCCTTTCATTTTGCGATGAAACCGTCTCCGTTCTTATTTCTAAAATGTCGTTGACGAAAACTTAGTTCTAAGAAGGTGGCCGAACGAAGACCCAAGTGGGACAACAAACGCTTTGTATAGATGCAATGAATCTCGCCCAAAGTTGTATGCAGTCCTTGTCTGGTAGAACTCACTGAAGAGGACGACGTCGGTGGAGACGCTGGAGATAATTCAAAGGCCCACAGTGGGGCGCTTCAAACCACTCCCACTCTAGCACTTAAAACAATGCTTAATGTAGCACCCGTAGGCATCGCAAGCGAAACTGCCGCAGCACGTGGCGCAATCAGAGTGAAAGCTTCTGTTGGTCGAGTTTGACACTACTTTCGAACTTGCAAGTATTTTAAAAAACCTTGAGTTTAACTCCCTGGCATACATCCTCGCTTAGTCCACTCACATTCCAGCAAAGAAGAGTGGATTGGTTGGAGCGATTGGAGATACATAGAGCTTGGTGAACCTGTTCACAGATGACTCGAAATTGGATGGAACATAGGAAGGCGGTAGGAGTATTCAGCGAGTGTTTCCCCATCCGACTTAAATTCAGGCTACTGTACCACTGTAGTATGTTCCACGCTGAGAAGCAGCTGATTGCTGACTTGAGTAATAGCGGTTACGGAAGGAAATATCTACTCCAATAGCCAAGCGGCAATTAGGACCTTCGACTCAATGGAGGTGCACTCGAAACTGGTCAGCGAATGTTTGACTTCACTTTCTTTCCTCATCCAAATTCTCATCTGGATGCCTGGTCATAGTTACTTTGCAGGAAATTGCGTTTCAGATGCGTTTGCTAGGCAGGGCACCTGTGAGATAACTTGCTCGTGAAATGGGAGGATTACGGTTACCTTAACTGCCTGTGATCTGCTTTGGGAGAGAGAAGCCTCGCGTTAACTTAGCGAGGGTTGTACAAGGGCACAAGCTGGCAAGGACTGAGACACTTAAGGTATCTTCTGAGGTTAACAAAAACTCAGCTTGCGAATTTTGTAGGTGCCCCTACAGGACACTGTCCGCAAGATATGCATGCTGTGAGGCTCGACATTGCTTCCAGTCCTTCTTTCATCAACTGTGTGGAACGCGAGGTGGAATCATTTCAGCACCTTCCCCTTCCTTAGCTATCTTGCTTTCGCGGGGCTAAGATTCAGACCTCTTCGCTTTCATTTCTTTGTCAAACCTGCTAATGAACTTGAGCAGCAGCATGACGCTATTAACACAACCGTAATACAGTTATTCTTCCGTCGCCATTCAGCGGGAGTCGGAAGCATTTTTGCAATTAACGGAGAGCTACCTCGGATCCATCGGACTACTATTTGTTCCGCGATTTGAAGAAATGGCAGGCGGAAAAAAGATTTTATTGAAACGAGGAAGTGATTGCAGAAACGAATGTCTAGTTTACAGGCTTGAACAAATCCTAGTTTTCGGAAGTGTGTAACAAATAAGAGCAGCTTTGGACGAAACGTATAAGCCTAAAAGGAGACCATGTGAAAAAATAAAAATATTTAGTTTTACATGTCAAATGTGTTCATAATTTACTTAAAGGTTTGACATTTACGAAATGGGACGCTATACGCTTGAAAAAAATTGGGAAATATTGAAAACCTATTTCCAAAGTGGTGAGTCTTCTTCTTTTTCCGCGGTTACAGTAAATGGCGAGTCTTACCGTCACATGCTCAACGAGTTTTTGTTTCCAAAAATTGAAGACTTGTCACACTGCCAAAGTTACTCTCGAACTTTTGTCTATCGTTTTTGAAAACCGAATAATCAGCCGAAATTCCGATATCGATTGGCCGCCTCGGAGCTGTGATTAAAGCCCGTTGGACTATTCTTTATAGGGAGTCGTTAAGGACAAATGCTATGCCATCCAGAGACGATTGATGCTTTAAAACACGAAATCGAAGTTGTCATTCATGAAATTGGAGCCCAAACAATCGAAACTGTGCTTAAAAATTGGGTTGATCGAATGGCCTACTGTAAAGCCAGTCGTGGCAGTCATTCGAACGATATTATTTTTTATTCATAAATGACAATGTTCAGTCTTCAAAATAAAAGAAAAAGTTTGAAAAAATATTGATAAGTTTTTTTTTTTTATAACCGATTCAAAAAGCAAATTTTACATGGCCCACACAATATAAGTACGCCCTCGCAAGGCAAAGTGTGTATTACATGATTTTACAACAGCAACATTAGTCACTTTTTAAAACCCGAATAAATACCTCCAATAAAAAGTCATCATTGCACAAAAAATATTCCTTTCTTCTGAGATCACTTTACTATTTTTTTTGTTACATACATGCATACATACACTTGCAGTTCAAAGTTGTAAGTAGCTCGACTATAAATCATTTGCCAATATAAATTTTAAAAATTAAAACTTTTCTTTTTAAGGTGAAAATATTTAAAGCTGAAAGCTCCAAAAAATACTTCAAAAAATGAGATGCCCAGCTGCTATGCCAAATTATCAAACGCATTGAAGTAAAATAGGATTAAAACATACGTCTTTAATTAAAAAGTTCAGCAATTTCAAGCAAGTAAGGAAGTGCTAAATTCGGTCCAAACTGTTTTATACTCGCATTTTACGCACTTAATTTCTTTACTATTCTCAAGTTAGTTGCTTGTATGTTGGTTTGGTCAGTGAAGGACACCCATAAATGAGTAAAAAAATCAAAGGAAGCACAACAGGAAATGTCATGAACAAAAATACGAATTCAGTTTACCCAAAGGGACACAGCGAACAGTGTACGAGTATTCTCATTCCGACATCAAACGCGCTGTCCTACAAAATAATTGGGTATTTTATAATGCACATCTTTATGTAAGCTCGCACACAGGAGGAGTTGTCAGAAACCAGCTTGCGCTTTTGTCGCATTCTTTATTATGGCCAGCAGCTACTGCTGAAAGAATTGAATGAAATGAAAGAATTTACGATGCGTCCAAGACCGAGGAAGAAGATGGAGCACCATAAAGTGAGCAGAGACATCAAAGCGGGGGTTTATTCCACTCAAAAGCAAGTTAACGAATGCATTCAATGGATTTGCTGTAATCGTCATTTCCAACTGATTGCATCTGTAAGATTCAGACAGTATATTTTCAGGCAGTCAATGCGGTCAATGGGAAGCAAGAGTGGCCCAAGTGTATTAACTTGCGATTTTGCGCATTAATATTCATAACTACAACGTTGTTTGTAGGACCGAGTCGAGTTGTTCTGTGGTGGTCTATGCAAACTACTCGAGTCGCACTTTATTAAACTAAACGCAAAGTATTTCACATTGCCAATCAAAAATGCAAAATGAGATTATGAAAAGGCGGTGGTAGCTGCGATTGACTGAAGCAGGCCTGAAGGAGGTTAACATAACTGAATCAGACAATAGATGAGATATTGAATAAGATGAGATAATTTACTGGGTTGCACATAAACTCCGGGTAGCGTTACTGGGTAGCACTCCGCGCACAAATGTACTTTGTCTCGCGGTGTTTTATTCAGCCAAGTCACAGGCATACGCGCATCCTTGCTGAGGAGACTCTACGCCGCGGCACTCATTGGGTAAAAAAGTAGAAGGATATCTCGCTAGTGTTAAATATGGAGCCTGTTAATGTGAATCTTTGTCTGCGTTCATACTCTCGTTTTTACATAATCTTAAGCATAAAAACTTTCAACATTTCGGGGCACTGCTGTTAAATCAAAATCACTCGATTTGCATACCAAATTAACACTTACAGACAGTAAACATTTCGGTGATGATTTTCTGCCTACGCTATTAGCCTAATTTTTCGCGCAAGAGGAGGTCTTCTTAACCTAGATGTGAGGCCTTCTAAGAATTTACTTTCTACCGCCTGTACAGTTTGTAATTTGGGTGTCCTTGGAAGCATCCAACGCGTCATAGGCATCTACGCAATTTATAAAAGCTTTTGTTTAGAGCATTTTGGTGAAAAGACGTAGATACCTATAAAATACGACTTTTTTCAATTCCAAACGTTTATTAACAAAAAATAGTTACAAAATTGTATCGTCAAAATAATAGCCATCGCTAGCGACACATTTTTCCCATTTCTCAGGCAATTTGTGGATGCCGCGCCAAAAAAATTGGCCGTCTTTGGCCGCAAACCAATCATCGAGCCATTTTTTGGCTTCTTTGTGAGAATTGAAGCGCCGCTCGGAAAGTGCGTGGCCCATCGATGCGAACAAATGATAATCGGAAGGCACCAAGTCTGGTGAGTAAGCCGCATGCACCAGCGGTTCCCAATCGTACGTCTCCACCAATTCCCGGGACGCTCTTGTTCGATGTGGCGGTGCATTGTCATCAAGTCAATTCATGCGGCACCCATCTTCCGATCTTTAAAATCATGCCCATGTCTTTCAAATTATTCAGAAATGGTTTTTTGGGTCACTCCCAACTGCTCTGCCATCATTTCTTGCGTTTGACCATCATCTTCATCCAGCAATGCTTGCAATTCGGCGTCCTCGAACTTTTTCGGTGGCCGGCCACGGTCCTCGTTCTCCACGCTAAAATCACCACTTCGGAATTGTTCAAACCACCTGAAGCACTGAGCTCTATTCTAGCAGCAGTGCTTCACGGTGAGTTCTATAAGCATTTGATGAGCTTGAGAAGCGTTTTTCTTCAATTGATAACAGAAAATCAACGATGCCCGCAAATCGTAGTTTGAAGGCACGAAATTCGACATTTTTAAGAGCGGCAAAAGTGCATTGTTGTATGAAACGTAACAAACAATGAACTGAATATTGTTGACAGATGACAGACGAAAAAAACAAGACATTTGGGAAGGTTTAAAAATACTCCTAGCGACGTCTATGGACTAATAGCTGAACGTCTCATTTCATAGGTATATACCTGGTAAATATCTTAAATTACTGTAATTCACTAGCAATCTTTTGAGTTTAAATAATAGTACTTCGTGCGTACTGAAATCTTAGTTATTTTTGCATTTTATAAAACAACATTTGAAACTGAATCCTTTGAATTGAAAATGAAGAAAAAGGTGCCATTATATAAATATTTTAAATTATTCCGTCTGAAAATATATCAATGTTATAGTCGATGGCTCTACTCGTTTTAAGCACCCATTGTGAAGACAAAACTATTTTTTTTAAATAAAGAACATAAAACGTTTCTTTTTTCACCTCTTATCAAGTTCCTGGGTGGCTACAACTTCAGGCGCCCTAATGAAAGCTACGATGCCTATGCTATTCTATTCTATTCTATTCTATTCTATTCTATTCTATTCTATTCTATTCTATTCTATTCTATTCTATTCTATTCTATTCTATTCTATTCTATTCTATTCTATTCTATTCTATTCTATTCTATTCTATTCTATTCTATTCTATTCTATTCTATTCTATTCTATTCTATTCTATTCTATTCTATTCTATTCTATTCTATTCTATTCTATTCTATTCTATTCTATTCTATTCTATTCTATTCTATTCTATTCTATTCTATTCTATTCTATTCTATTCTATTCTATTCTATTCTATTCTATTCTATTCTATTCTATTCTATTCTATTCTATTCTATTCTATTCTATTCTATTCTATTCTATTCTATTCTATTCTATTCTATTCTATTCTATTCTATTCTATTCTATTCTATTCTATTCTATTCTATTCTATTCTATTCTATTCTATTCTATTCTATTCTATTCTATTCTATTCTATTCTATTCTATTCTATTCTATTCTATTCTATTCTATTCTATTCTATTCTATTCTATTCTATTCTATTCTATTCTATTCTATTCTATTCTATTCTATTCTATTCTATTCTATTCTATTCTATTCTATTCTATTCTATTCTATTCTATTCTATTCTATTCTATTCTATTCTATTCTATTCTATTCTATTCTATTCTATTCTATTCTATTCTATTCTATTCTATTCTATTCTATTCTATTCTATTCTATTCTATTCTATTCTATTCTATTCTATTCTATTCTATTCTATTCTATTCTATTCTATTCTATTCTATTCTATTCTATTCTATTCTATTCTATTCTATTCTATTCTATTCTATTCTATCCATCCTTAAAATGATTCCTTTGCATTTCTGAGCAGAATTAGAAGAAAATTAAAAAAAATTTTAAAAGAGTTTTATGAGTTTCCTTTGAGTAGGGAAGATCAGATGGAGAGAGCTTGGCTTTACTTGGTGTGTCCAACTGGTGCCGGTTAGCACGAGAAAGAAACGACTGAGCCGCTTTGTTAAACTAGGACAAAATCGCGTAAGCGGTTATCGCGCCAATTAAGAGGAAGAAGATGAATAGAAATAAAAATAATCTTAGGCTTTCTAAAACATTTTCA
>JAYXIM010022265.1:0-10055 GCA_037575425.1 Anastrepha fraterculus
TCTTGCATCGTCCCGTCCCACTCTTCCCTTGAGGGTAGGATGTTCGCAAACGCTGTAATGGCAAGTATAGGCGGTAGTGCATAGTCCACCAGTCTGGGAAGCCCCAAAATGCCAGCCAGAATTTTGCCGTGACCATAATCCGTGTTCGACCACTATTGTTCAGCCTTATTGCCGCACTGCGTTCGTTATATATTGCCTGCAGATCTAACGGAAGAACGTTTAATGACGCATATAATGCTTTCGATGGTGTGGTTGACGTCACACCGGTTATCAGAACAGGTGCTAATCTTTGAACCATGTCTAGTTTTTTGATGGTCACACCCTTCTCAAGGGCATTCCACCATATTACAATACCATAGTAGAGAATTGGTCTAACCACTGCTGTGTAGAGCCAATATATGATTCTGGGTTTCAATCCCCATTTCTTTCCAATTAGCCTTCTGCGGGAGTACAATGCGGTCATAGCTTTGCGTGCTCTATCTGCGACTGTGAGCCCCCAATTTAGCTTCCTATCTAGTACAACTCCTGTTTCTGTTACTCTAAGTGGTTTCCCTCCCAGAAATATTTGTTGAAGAGCTGGTATATTCTATTGTTCCTACTAAACAGTATCAGAATCGTTTTTTCCGGACTTTCTTCTAGTCCTCGACTTTTACACCAAAGTGATAATCTGTTGAGAGATCTTTGTTGGAGATCACATTATGTTGGAACGTGTTTCTCCGAGATTGCTATTACAATATCATCGGCATATGATATTATTTTAACTCCCATTTTTTCAAGTTCTTGTAGAAGATTATTGAAATTTAGGTTCCACAGAAGTGGAGTTATTACCCCTCCTTGGGGTGTACCCTTGATCGGAAATTTGTTAATGGATGTGTCACTCAAATTTGCGCTTATCATTCGCCCAGTGAGCATTCGTTCTATAAACGAGACTATTGCATTGCTTACTCGCATTTTCATTAGCGAAGTGGTGTTTGCTTCCGGATATATATTATTGAAGGCACCTTCGATGTATAGAAAGACAGGGGGGTATATTCTTAATAGTGAAGTGATTTCTCAACTGTGCGAGCTAACGCGTGGAGCGCTGTTTCCACCGATTTGCCTTTGCTGTAAACATGTTGGGAAGGTGATAGTTTGTCGCTAACCTTTCCTTTGATATGCACATCTAGCAACCGCTCTAAGGATAATTGGCCTGAAGTCCTCTGGTTTCGTATGTGTGGCCTTCCCTCCTTTGGGAATGAATACCACTTTTACTTCTGCCCATTTCTTGTGGCATAATTAAGACGTATCGCTGCCTCAAAAATTAAGGCGAGTTTAAATGTCAATCATATCTTTTGTATATTGCAAATCAGCGGGTACGATTCCATTTGGTCCCCGTGATTTGTAAGGTTTGAAGCTGCCAATGGCAAATTTTAATATATCCTCCGTTATAAAATCTATTGCGAGATTCTCATTGTGACCTATAGGGGGGTTCTCGACTATCTGGGCCTGCGTCCACACGATATGAGACAACACGGAAGTGAGTCTGTGACTTCTAGCGGACATATCAGGAGTAGTAAAAATGGCATCAGTAAATATATAAATGAAACATAATAGTTTGACTTAGTTCAGTTATGGCGGAATTAGAGCACAGAATGCACAGAAAATATTAAAGCTTAAACTACAAAATCCCCTCCAAAGCTAAGCACAAAAAACAATAATTTCAGTCCAAAAAAAACTATTCTCTATTATATTTCATAAATATTGGCAAGATTGCAAAACTTTTCTAGTCACCATGGACATTTATTTATAGACTTCTTTTTATGTGAAATGCTCCAAACGACATGCATACATAAATAACTACATACTTGTACATCTCAAAAGTAATCAAATTGTTATCGTGCTAATTTCTTATACCTAAGAGCGTATTATTGCGCAAGAATTAATTGAAAGATGACTGTTGTTTGCCCACACAGTAACCCACCCAACACACACCTACTACACACAGCATTTATGCAGAATATTAATTAATAACCAGCGCGTACCACCCAGTTGAGAAACCTAATGAAAACAAACTGAAGCATTGCAATTGAGTTCCATGGAAAGAATGATTGGATCTTCCAAGGAAAGAAGCTTACACTTCTCTGAGGAAGCTTACACTAGGCAGTAAACAATTAATTGATGCTGAGTAGTTCTCCAATCTCTAACCTTTTCTCTCATCAGTATTTCCAATTGAAAACTTCAGCCCTCTTAAAAGGCAAACAAAAATGCAACAATTTTGTTGCTCTGAACTCGAGAAAAAGCTTGTTCTCAATTTCATTTCAAATGTTATTTCTTTTCATTTCATTTTATTTAAGTCAATGATCACAATAACCTTGCAGACTAGATATGTATTTATATACTTAGTGCTGCCATAAGTTAAGTCCGTTATAGATATGAAATTATAACACTTTTTTTAATGAAGTGAGTTTTATTTAATCATGTAAATATTAAAGCCGTTCAGTAAATATATGGAGCTCATTGGAACTAGGTTTTATATCTCTTTTCCACCCTTCTTCTTCTATTGTTGTTCGGAATCTCTTCACCCAGTTGCATTTCGCAGTCATATAATCCGGGGTGTTAATGGAGTAGTGAAGCGATTATAAAGCCTCTCCTATTCAACACTCAACCTCTCATACACGCTGGTACATCCTGTCGATAACAAACGAGGCACTGACGACCGAATATGGGCGGTAGAACGCTATAACCACTTGACTGAACTCCAGCTCCACTGACGTAGGGCCGACAAGCCCACTCAGCGCAAACTTATTGTCATGAAAGCTACACAAAAGCCTCGGATAACAACCCAAAACAACGTAGACGACCGGATAAATAGAAAAAGGAAAAATGAATTGAAACTCGGCTCTTGGACTATAAGGACCATGCTGCAAGCTGGAAATAGCGACGGAACTTGCAAAGTGTAGAATGGATATCGTGGCCCTGCAGGAAATAAGGTGGAAGAACTCTGGGAAAATCAGTGTGCAGCAGGCCAAAGCTCACAAAGAGCTGTAGAGCCAAAAGATGATGATGATGAATCCGTGTTGGCCCTATAATTAATGCCTATTCAACTATGTCCGTATGTTTTGCAGGTAAGTTCAGCCGTTCCGTTAAGTCTTACGGCAGATTTAGCTGCTAGACTTTCTGCCGCAATGTTGATCGGTGACTGGTTGAGTATTCTTTCAAGCGCTGCCGCTGCAGTAGTTCTCATTGCCCCAGTAGTGCAGAGTGCACCAAGACGTTGAATACTTTCCACGGATATTTTGTTTGTCGTTTTTCTCAACGCAGTTCACCACCAGAGCACCGTTAAGTTGGCTTTGCTGCAGTTGAGTATCACCAATACATTATAGAAGGAAACAGACCCCATGTAACTCCCAGCATTCTTTTACATACATATAGTACGTTACTGACCTTTTTCTTTCTCTCTAATATATGGCGCTTCCATGATAGTTTGCTATCAAAATTTACTCGAAGGTACTTTGCGTTGTCTACGGCGTTAAGCTTCGGAATCTTCTACCGCCTAGTGAAAAGTATCAACGTTTATCTCTAAGCCTGCTTGAGTTACCTATTAATGCACTGTTGCGAGCGTTTTTTATTCGAGGAAAGCATCGAAAGCCTATGGCCATTGTGGCCGTCAGTGTGGGACTTAAGCCCGAACTAAAACCTCTCTTGTCCGAACGGTTGCTTCTCCCGGAACTCTGCCGTTAAGTAATACGTCGGGAGGCCGTTATGGAGTACGGAGCCTCAAATAGTTCAGTGTCTGTCAGTACGAGAATCTGTTCGGTGCGTTCGTCTTGCAACGACTCTTCTGCGTTTCTATCATCTTGGAGATCAGGCTGTAGTTGGCGCAGGTTCGCCTTTCGAACCCATTCTTCGTCAAGCAGCGTTTTCATTATACGCGCTGCTACACCACTTAATTCCAGCCATTTTCCAGGTTTATCGCACATTTGCATCGTAAGGTTTGCCTCTGTGGGATGCTCGCCAAAAACCCTGCAAAGGTACTCTCTTTCGGTGTCGAAACGCGGGCACCGGAATAACACATACCTAGCATATTCTGGTTCGTCATGGCATACCGGGCAAAATGAGTCGTTTTCCAAATTAAAGCGGTGTAGATACTCCTTAAAACATCCGTGACCACTCAGCAATTGCGTCACATAGAAGTCAACTTCCTTCCTTCGATACAACTTCGCTATGTCTGGTATCAACGTTGTGTGTCCAACGATCATATTTTGAACGGTCGCAACGTATGCTGCAACTACTCTGATAACATTCGACTCGGTTCTTCTCTAATAACACCGAGCTTCTGCACATCTTTGACCGAGAGATGTATAGGGATTTTTCGCGATATGACTGCTATGGCATCATCTGAAACAGTGCGATAAGCGCTCGCCATTCTAAACGGGCTTAGTCTATGTGCGGTTCTTATTTCTTTCATACCGATTTTTTCGCATTTGCCCAGAACGGAGCTGCATATATTATCACGGATGTGGTGATAATTGAAAGCAGCTGTCGTTTTTCGCCCGAGGTCCTCCTATATTTGGCATAAGTCCTGACAGAGCACTGTGTACTAGCTGCGTTTTTTTACTGACTGCTTCAGAATGATCTTGAGTCAATGATGATTCTTACTATAGATACTTCAAGTACGGCTGAGACCTTATGGTGAGTTCGCCTACTTTTATCACTCTCTCCTCACGTGAACTCCTTTTCCTTGGCAAGACTATTTACGTCTTCTGCGCTAGAAGTTCCAGTTTTGCTACTATCAACCATTTTCGTATACGTGAAATTGCGTCATTGCATATGGCCGTCAGTGGCACGAGACGTTTGTGTACTACCACCAGCGCGATGTCATCAGCGTACCCAATAAGTGTTGCTCATGCGGGAAGTGCCCATTTTAAGCACGCCGTCGATACATTGCGTTCCCCAGCGTTGGACCAAGTACCGCGCCTTGCGGCACACCACCGGTTATTATTCATTATGTCGCTCACGGTGTCTAGGTATTTGCCTGCCACTACTACTAGCGTTATGTCGCTTTCGCAGACCGAGCTATGGCGATAAACGTCATATGGAAACAGGCAGACAAATTATACGCGCATAGCGATCATCTCCCCATCAAAATAGATATCAGCAAGAAAGATTAAAAAGCCAAGCTGCCACAGAGTACAAGCGAAAACATGGAAGGCCAGGTCTTTTAACATAAAAGCCTTCAACGAAAAATGGGAAGAATACAAATCACCGGTGGCACGTCAGATATTATTGCCACACAGATAGCGCGTCATATGGAAGCAGCTTGTGATTTGTCAATGCCTAGATGCAAAAAACCTGCCAACAGAAAACCGGTGGATTGGTGGTCGAACGAGATAGCTGAGCTGCGCGAAGCATGCAATAAAGCAAGAAGACGATCTCAAAGAGCGAGGGGAAGACCAGTGTTAGAGGAACTACGAGCAGAATTTAGAGTATACCTACTGAAGTTAAGGAAAGTTATAGAAGCAAGTAAAACGGGATGCTTCAACGACGACGCGGATGACAACCCATGGGGTATTGCCTATAAAACAGTCATGTCCAAAGTAAGAGGTCCCCAGACTCCTCAACCAACTTGCTCAGAACTGCTTGAGAAGGTGGTCATCTCACTGTTTCCTCTACAGGAGAAAAGCAGCAGCATTTGCACGCAAGTGAGAGAAAATGATGAGATTCGTGCGGTTACAGTGCCAGAAGTATTAAGCACTTTGGCGCGAATTAATGATAACAAAGCATCTGGGCCCGATAGCATACCGAATGTAGCATTTAAAGCGGCGGTATATTCAAATCCGGCCGTGTTTTCAAACCTCTATAATTTGAGCCTGACCGAAGGTAGATTCCCAAAGAGGTGGAAAAAGCAGCATCACAATATTACAATATTACTAAACCACTAAACCCGGGAAAGCAGCCGGAGCAGCCGTCGTCAAACAGACCTCTGTGTATGCTCAATACCGATGGAAAGGTATTCGAAAGAATATTAAGCGAAAGATTACGGGAGCATCTAGAGGAACCAGGAGGTCTCTCAAAGAATCAGTTCGGTTTTCGCAGTGCCAGATCTACTGTTGATGCAATAGGGATGGTAGCTGATTTGGCCAAAAAGGCTGTTAATAAACTCAAAGGCACCAGAGCGACGAAATAATGTGCAATTAGATATAAAAAACGCATTTAATACGGCCAATCGGGCAAATATTTTGAACGCACTTAGCAGATTCTCGGTACCAAAGCATCTTATTAGTATCATCCGCAGCTACTTAAGCCAGAGAGTACTGCAGTATGATACAGAGGAGCGCACAAAGAGCTACAGCGTGCCAGGTGGTGTACCCCAAGGATCTGTTCTTGGATCAACCCTATGAAACGCTACGTATGATAGCATTCTTAAAATCGAAATGCCTAGTACAACCATAGTGGGATACACCGACGATATCGCACTGGTCGTGATTGATAAGCATAGAGGAACTCAAACAGGCAGAACGTTCTGCGTCGATAGCTGACTGGCAATCAAAATGGGGCCAGTCATCAAAAGGCCGGTGGACGCATACGCGGTCTAATGAGTGGATCTGTCGAGAACACGGAGACGTTTATTTCTTCCTAATGCAGCTATTAAGTGGACACGGATGTTTCCAGAAATATCTGTTTCTCCCAGACTTGCCTGGTAGTCCTTATTGTCCAGAATGCTTGGACGAAGAGGAGACGGTCGAACATGTGGTTTTTTATTGCAGCAGGTTCGTTAAGAAACGCGATGACCTAGCAAGAACAACTGGTGTGTTTCTGACACCCAATAACCACAAATGCTTGAATCGAATGAAAAATGGAGGGCGGTAGAAGCTTTGCAACACGAATTATGGTGGAACTTCGCAACATTGATTGCAGGCTAAGAAATGATGCGAGACTAACGCAGCAGCAACCACAACTGTCGCATTGATAAAATGCAGCAAGACGAACAGCAGACGAACATAACTGAAGATTGAGCTTTTTGCTCACGACGACCTTCAGACGGTCTCCCTGTAGGATGAACCGTCGGACTTGAGGTGCTTTTAGTGGCGTTAAAGTCCCACACTGACTAAGGCTTTCGATTGCTTTTACACCTCAGACCCCAAAACGGCATTAATCGGCAGTCTACCATACGAGTTCAGATTTTTCCTGCAGGGTACGTCTTCAAGAACATATAATCCTTAAGAGCGAAAGACAAACTACGTTAGTAACTAAGTAGTTTCAAAGCTACATACAAACTTATGTTCATGTCTAGGTAATTAAATTGGAAACGGCTTGAAATAATTACAGTCAATCACATTAACAGCCATTGTATTGCTTCAAACTATGCAGGCTAGCTTGCGTACCACTCGTAAATGATTGCATGTACGTATGGATGAATATGAGTACGAATATGCACACCAGCAGGTTACAGGTTGCTATAAAGTGGGTCAAAGTGTATCAAATTTAGTGTACATCTGCGTGTGTGTGTATGCAGCTAATGAACATCTTTTTGGAAATTAAATTTGAGTAACAAAATATTTTACAAGACGAATAGGCTGTAAATAGCATATGTGACCATATAAATGCATACTCGTATACATACATACGTTAATACATAAGTGCATATCGCAAAATTAACGAGTGCAGAACATCTCAGATGAGAAAGATAAACAGTCTTGAGAATGCGGCATAAGTACAAAAAATCTCCAATTTGTTAATAGTTTCTCTCTTTCGGCACAATTTTCGAAAATAAAGAGGTAGATTAGATTAGGTGACGTAGATGTTCTTCGACGTACCTAGGCCAGTGAAAACACCGGAACTATCTTATCCTTACTCTACTTCGTCCTCTCTAAACCATTATGTGGCCTTTTAAAAGCAGGTTATACTAGTTAGTTTTAAGGTTCGCTACATCCGCAATGTTGTTCAGTTCTCAGTAGACTCTTAATACTCTTTTACAGTCTTAGACAAGTGTTGACATGAGAGGAGCAATTTCAGAGTCACAGGGGAACTCAATACCACTTTTTTCTCAGTAAAATTTTATTACTCAACACAAATTTTATTGAATCACAAGTAAAGGCTATCAACTAATTGGCTCAAATACAAGGGGAGTTCAATAAGTGCCTGTATTAGAAATAAAGGGACCAGTTTTCAAGAAACACTTTTTTTATTTTTAAATTTTTTTATAAAGATACACTTCTCCCATCGCTCCGGCCATTTTTTTAAGATGTCCAAAAAATATTATTGGATAGTCGAAAAAGTCTTTTCGTATTTTGTCAATAGATGTCGTTGGAGTCATCTATCTCCAGTGCTACCAATCACATTGTGTCATATCATATGGTGTTAGAAAGGTGACATTTCAAGCTTCATGTAAGCAAAAAAAAATTAAATTCGGAGAAGTTGAAAAAAAGTTATAGCTGTTCAAAAATGAGTGAAAATAATGAAGAAATTCGCTATATTTTGAAATTTTTGTATAAAAAAGGGAAGAATGCCACGCAAGCCATCAATGAAATTTGTGAAGTTTACGGAGACGATGCTATATCAGTTCGTGTAGCACAACAATGGTTCGCTCGCTTCCGTTCTGGAAATTTCGATGTGAAAGATGCACCTCGCTCCGGTCGACCTATCGTTGAAAAAGTCGATGAAATTATGGAAAAGATTGACCAGGACCGTCACATAAGCTGCCATGACATCGCCAAGGCACTAAACATTCATAATCAAATGGTTTTGAACCACTTAAAAAAGGCTGGTTACAAAAAGAAGCTCGATGTTTGGGTACCACATGAATTGTCTGTGAAAAATTTAATGAACCGAATTAACATATGCGATTCTTTGCTGAAACGAAATGAAATCGAACCATTTCTCAAGCGAATGGTAACAGGAGACGAAAAGTGGATCAAAAACGCCAATAATGTGTGAAAAAGACCATGGTGAAAGGGTGGTGAAGCTCAAAAAATGGTCGTAAAGCCAGGATTGACGCGTCGAAAGGTTATGCTGTATGTTTGTTGGGATGGGAAAGGAATCATCCACTATGAGCTGCTCCAGCCTACTCGAACAATTGATTCTATACTTTACTGTCAACAACTGATAAGATTGAAGCAAGCAATCGAAAAAAAAACGGCCAGAACTGATCAGCAGAAAGGGCGTCGTCTTCCATCAGGACAACGCTAGGCCACACACATCTTTGATGACTCGGCAAAAACTGGGAGAGCTTGGCTGGTAAGTTTTGGCGCATCCACCATACAGCCCTGACCTTGCACCATCGGACTACCATTTGTTTCGGTCAATGCAGAACTCCCTTAATGGAGTAAAGTTGGCTTCAAGAGAGGCCTGTGAAAATTACTTGTCGCAGTTTTTCGCCGAGAAACCAAAGTTTTACACTAATGGAATAATGTCCCTAGAAGAAAAATGGCAAAAGGTGGTCGACGACCAAAATGGTACATATTTGGTTTAATAAAGTTCATAATAAATATAAAAAAAATTAGTTGAAGTTTGATTAGAAATACGAAAAGACTTTTTCGACTGCCAATATTTGTAGAACTCTCCAATATATGCCTCTGCCTCGTATGAAAACTTTTTCCCCGCGAGCCATTTCTTCAAGTTAGGGAAAAAGTCGCTGGGAGCCAGATCGGATGTATACGCGGGGTGCGGCAGCAATTCGCAACGCAATTCATGCAGTTTGGCGGCGACAACTCCGAATGCAAGTGCTGGGCGTTATCGTGGAGAAACAGCACTTATTTTTTGCCAAATACGACCGTTTCTCCTGCAAGTTTTTGTGAAAGTGATCCAATAACTCACTGCATTATTACCCAGTGATCGTTCATCCTTTTCCAAAAAATCCATGAGGATGACGCCGTTCGCATCCCAAAAAATCGTCGCCATGACCTTGCCGGCTGAAGGCACTGTCTGCGTCTGAATCTACTCCAAATTCACCGGTAGAAAATCGTGGTTTTGATTGTTGCTTAATGAATCCAGGTTCCATCAACGGTGACAGTTCGATGCAAAAATTCTTTCGAATCTCGCTTAAACTGCTCCAGACACTGCTTCGAAGTTAACAG